>JAUEJL010100583.1:0-13289 GCA_032274825.1 Drosophyllum lusitanicum
CTCACAATAAAATAATCTTTTTATTTATTTCCGAAGTTCGGGTATTATATATATATATATATATATATATATAAATATTTTTTTAAGTAAATATATATCGGGGCGGGGCGAGGCGGGGTTACCTTTACCCGATACCGAACCCGAACCCGAACTTCACAGGGTTTCGGTTTTCCTCGTCGGGTTCGGGGTGTTTTGCCATCCCTATTAATGAGTCTAATGGCCAAATTGCTTTCATTTACAAGACATTTGACTAACTTAACGTTGTGAAAGTAAAATTTAGATGGATCGATCAACTTTTTTAGCAAACATTTAATTTAGAAATTTTTAAAATAATAGAATTCATAGCATATGTGTAAAACTAACTCTAGATTAATTTTCATAAGCTCTTTTTATCCCGAATATCTAACAAAACCATAAAATAAGGAAAGATAATTTATACATAAAAAGTTTTTGCCACATATAATAATTATAATTTTTATGCTTCTATAATTTTACTATCTTTTATTCTCATTCACGTATATTCTTATTCACGTATTAAAAGTATAAATAAATTATTATGTATTGTAAAAAAAATTACTTAAAAAAATTTGAAACTAGAATGAATCAGATTGAAAAAGACCATTGAGGGAAGCACTGGCCACTTTCTCCCCCCATACCAATAACCACATGTTAAAATCAATCATCACTCTCATTCATCATCTCAGATCTCTTTCACTTCCATATCATCTTCCCCAAATTCCTGTTATTAAGGTCAAAACCTACTAGCAATTCCTGAGAATGGAACTCATAAACTAGTAAGATCAAGCTTCTTCAAATTTGTTTTCATGGCGTTTAACCATACTTGAATGAATTCACTATTACAAATAAATTTAAACCAATTGCTAATGGCGATTTATGTGGGTGGTAAGTTCCAAGCTCTCGCCAGCTCTCTCTTGTTTCTTTCGCTCGTCTCGTCATTTCCTCATTTGTTTGTTTTCTAGCACCTTTGTCTCTTTCCTTTAGTCGTTTCTCTTTCATCAACTCTCTTCCTCTTCAAATTCCTCCTGTCTCTCCGACTTTTCATATGTTATTAAGCTTTTTCCGATTTTGCGTGGGTTAATTTGCAAGCTGTCAGATCTTCATTGTTGTTTTATGATCTAAAACCGGCATCTTATGGATTGTTTTTTGAGTAAATGTTCAAATATTGGCTGATACAGCCTTAATTCTCCCGATTAAAGCCTGTACGTTACAGATTGGGTGTTTACAATTCTATGTGTTTGTTATAATGCCTACATGATTTTTATTTAATTGCATTTTAGGTGGAAGCTCATATGGTATAGATTTAGTTGGTTAGAATTTATGGTCCTTAATGTGTTTGTTTTAATGCCAACATGAACCGTGAGATGGAAATTGCTGAAAGTCCTCTGTGTTCATTTGCTTTTCAGGTGGAATACAAGAGTGCATTGGCACATCAGATTGATAAATGGTTTTAAATAACAAGTAAAAACCAAATAGTTCTAGGTTTTGATGAAATAAAGAAAACACAACCATGTTGTGTGCTTGTTCAGGAGAGCAATTTAAGGTAGAAGAGCCGATTTCTCGTTCACCAGAGTCATTGGCCACCAGGGATTTCTCAGCCAGTGGCCTTTCTTCACGAACTGGCGCCGGGGATTGGGATTCAAAATTTGAAGATGCCCAAGTTGATGAAGCTGAATCCACTCTTAAAGAAGCGCTCTCTTTGAACTATGAGGTGACAATTAACAGTTTAATCTTATGTTTTGAGACTCATATAATTTGTTAGTTTGTTTTTGTCTATTCTTGTGTGGCGCTGAATAAAATGTGTATATATGTATGCCATGATATTTGCAACTGAAGGAAGCCAGAGCTTTGTTGGGTAGACTTGAGTACCAGAAGGGCAATTTTGATGCTGCCCTTCAAGTTTTTTACGGAATAGATATCAAAAGTTTGTCACCAAGGATGATTAAGGCGATTAGTGACAGAACCGTACAACAGAATTCAAAATCTAAAAGGGAAAATGCTTTGGTAGGTTTGATGTCGCTGCATTCAGTGAGCCTGCTTCTTGAAGCAATCTTACTTAAAGCAAAGTCACTGCAAGAGATGGGCAGATTTAGAGGTATTGTAGTTATCCTTCCTTGTCTTCTAACACAATGCAGCAGATTTTATATTTAAACGATTCATAAACAAGTCCAAATGGGGAATATCAATACACAGCAACTGTATATTGTTTTCCTTCTTTCTTTCTTTTTTTTTTCCTGCAGAATTTGATTTTGTTTGTTCTTTCAGAAGCTGCAAGGGAATGCAAGATGATTTTGGACATAGTTGAATCAGCATTGCCTAATGGAATGCCCGAGGGCTTTGGTGAAGATTGCAAATTGCAGGAAATGTTACACAAAGCATTAGAATTACTACCCAAGTTGTGGATAGAAGCTGGGCTTTTGAATGAAGCTATTATAGCATATAGAAGGGCTTTAGTTAAGCCTTGGAGACTGGACCCACAACGGTTATCGACCTTACAAAAGGATTTAGCAGCTATATTACTCTATGGTGGCGTTGAAGCAACACTTCCACAGGCCAAACCATGGGACCCACCTTATCCTAAGACCAACGCAGAAGAAGCACTCCTTTTGCTGTTTATACTCATGAGAAAGGTATCATGTGGAGAGATAAAATGGGATCCTGAAATTATAAGCCATTTAACTTTCGCATTGTCAACTTGTGGTCAATTTGAGTGTTTGGCTGTTCATGTGGAGCAGCTGCTTCCTGGTGCATATAAGCGACCTGAAAGGTGGTTTTTTCTCGCTCTATGTTACAGTGCTGCTGGTCAAGTTGAATCCGCAATAAACATTTTAAAGAAAATTTCAGGGACTTCTGAATCAGAACATGAACCCCATGTCCCTTCTCTTCTTTTGGGAGCAAAATTATGTTCTCTAGATCCTAATCATGCTCATGACGGTATAACTTTTGCCCGTAAAGTGATTGAATCAGGTGATTCAGAAAACAGGCACTTCCAAAGTATCGCTCACAAGTTTCTTGGAGTTTGTTATTGTAATGCAGCACGCGTTTCGTGGTCAGATTCTGAAAGAGTGTTTTACCATGGAGAATCTATCATTGCTCTCAATAAAGCTGCTTCAGTTGATCCTAACGACGATCCCGAAGTTATGTTTAATCTTGGACTAGAAAACGCCATACAAAGAAATTTGGATGATGCGTTTAATAAAACGATGTTATATTCTGAAATGATTGCTGGGAGCTCATCAAAGGGTTTCAAGTTATTAGCTTTGATAGTATCTGCTGACCAAAGATTTGAAGATGCAGAGACCATAGTTGACATTGCTTTGGACGAAATGGGAAGAATTGAACAATTGGAATTTCTTAGGCTAAAAGCAGTGCTTCAAATTGCTCAAGAACAGCCCAAACAAGCAATAGAAACCTACAAAATTTTACTAACTCTGATTCAAGCACATGGTGAACTTCACAACAAGAACATGGATTCTGAGGTATGTTTATGTTTATTTCTTTTATACATGTATACATTATATATATATATATGGTTCAAAAGTATGGTAATTATGGTTTGAACAGGCAATAGAGAGAAAACTGGAAATGGAAGCTTGGCTAGATTTAGCCAATATTTACACCAAGCTTAAATCATTATCCGATGCTGAAATCTGTGTTGGTAAATCCAAGTTAAAGGAATTCTACTACCCTCGTGCTTGGCATTCTACAGGTTTGTGTATTATTTCATCAATATTTACATCCACTTTTTTCTATCCAACTTTCTGATCTTTCATGTGTTGTGACCTTGGGAACTTACAGGTTTGATATTTGAAGCTCAATCTTTATACAAAGAAGCACTTATTGCCTTCTCAATTTCACTGTCAATAGAACCAAATTATGTCCCAAGTATCATTTCAACAGCAGAAACATTAATGAAAATGGGTGGCACCGAAACGCTTCCAATTGCAAGAAGCTTCTTGATGAATACATTGCGGTTAGAACCCACTAACCATGATGCCTGGTTTGACCTGGGATTGATCTGCAAAAAGGAAGGTTTAGTGCAGCAAGCTGCAGATTTTTTCCAAGCTGCACATGAGCTCAAGTCATCAGCTCCAGTTCAGAGCTTTGTGTAGATTTTGCAGATTAGTGTCCAGTAAAGCATTGCTAGTTTAATTCTGTGAATACTCGAAAATGTACATCCTTTTAAGAGGTTAGAATTGTCATTAGAGTTTGGTGCAAGATTATGAATGTGAGTCAAATTTTGGTATCCAAGTGGTAGCTACTATCTCCATCGACTTTCTAAACATTACTTAACCCTCCTTTTTTAATTCCTGGTTTTAATTATTTCACCCCCACAATTAAGCCTCGACTTTTAGTTTTACCTATATTACAACCGATATAAAAAATTTAAGTGTTATAGTATTATAATGGGCAAATCGCACGAAAATAAAATGAATTTTGCTAAAATTTACTATTATGTGTTGCCAGCTTCTTTTATAACAAAAAATACAATGAACTTTCTCAAATATGTCATTGTAGATGGGAAACGCCTTCTTTGACCTACAATTGTTCTTTAACATACAAAAACGTATTATTGTTCAAATCAATTGTTCCGAGATTCTTTGTTCAAATTGGTTCTAAAAACAGATTAATGTTCAAAACTTCAAATTTATTGTTCTGGCGATACTTTCGTTCTCAAACGGATTCTTGTTCAAATTGATTCTAGAAAAGTGATGCTAATGTGACAAGAAAGATGGGTATAGCAGACGACCTTACAAAAAGATTTATTCTTGACCGAACTTCCTCGTGTGTCTGTATATGACATTGATCTTTGTGACGGTAAAAATCATGTCCTGACATGGTTTGTCATAATTACGTTGCCTTAAGAGAATGAACAGAAACATGAATGCAGAAGCAGGAGCACATGTATTTTCCGTAGGTGAAGATGTAGGGGGTAAAGTTGTCATTTTCTCAAATTTCTTCAAGGAATAGGAAATTACGAATACAAAAAAGGGCAACAACAGTGTACCTTTGATATTTATCACACTGTACATAAATCAAATACTAGATGGAAGTCCAAATTAGGAGAAGCAAGAAACAAACTTTGTACAATATTATTACCATTTCTGCATATAATTATTTCAGGGGCAGCTTTCACAATAAACAGCTGTTCTTCCATAATTGCATCTTTACACTTCTTGACTACACACACTGCACTTGACCAGGTGGAAAACGATGAGTTTTAGCTTTCAATTATTAACAAGTATGGAAAATTCTATCTTCCTCGTTTCCTTCTTCATCCTCCTATGCACCAAGATGACATGTGTAATCCACTAATTCTCTTTTTTCACATTCTCCATTGATTTTGACACTAATGTTGATCTTGTAAGTAGGAGGATAAGTAGGAAGATTTTAGAGGAGGATATATTTGACTAAGCACTTGATCATATGGGTTGAAAGTAGTAATTGCACCGTTCCAACAAAATTGATAGTTCTCGACATCTTCAAACCAAAAGGTAAGTTCTGAACTCGAAATTGGAGTTAAAGTGGTTGAAAATTTTTACTGTGATTTTTTTAATACAATTACTTCTGCTAATAAGATGCTACAATTTCTTGTCACAATACAAATATACTTACAAATATACTTAAGGGCGGATGTTATTCTTCCAAAAGCTACTTGTCATCCCATCTGCCACTGCATTCACAAAAATAAATAGCCTCGTCAGATAATACAAAAAGAAAAAGAGAGAAAAGACGATCCGGATCTTTGATTGGTAGAGCAGCGCTGTTCCATGCTGATATGAACCAAACATACCTCTCAAATGTATGATACCCCTTAGAATATACACTATCTTGCCACGCAAGATAAAGTCTATCTAGTAATTAATAATTAAATAATTTCCATAATTAACGTAATAATAATATCCAGGTCATATAGCATGTAAAGGCTCAAATAAGAGAACTACAACCAATAGTCAAATATACATGATTCAGTAACACAAGACTTCATCAGCTACCAACTTCACAATGAATTTACTTATAAGAGAAGATATGGGGGAAGAGGGGTTTAAGCAGGATTCCTAGGTGTTATCATCACCTAGGGGATGGAACCTAATTTATCAAATGCATATGATAGTAAAGTAGCATGTATTTAAAAGCATATAGAAAAATAACGACTTGATAAAATTGTGAAAATTGATTATACCTTAAGTGTTGGTTCGCCTTTGTTAGTATGTGAAGCCTGTTTTGCAGCTGCTTGCATCTGAGCTCGTGCAGCTCTACCTGCAGCTGATTGTGCAAATTGTTCTTGCCTGCAATTCAGTCATGAAAATATTGCAAGTAAAATCAGTGAGACACCATTCCATATGCTCCAAGATTTCTTTTAGGAAGATAAAAATTTTGGCATTTGAATTCGAATGGGCTAGGTTTCAGCTATCAAATGGCCACTATTTCCAAATTGAAAAGCAACAAAATCACCATTATACCATATAACACTCAAAAGCTAAATTTCACTAAAAAGGACTATCTTACAGTGTTATGAGGAAGAATCTCATGTACACTTCGTAGTGGAATTGATACCCATAACTAATCTGACTTTAAAGATATTTGACCTTAATAGTTATCATGTATGTCTTTTTTTCTAGTACAAAAGGGTATTTAATGGTTTTAATTGCATGTATAGATGATTCCCTGTGAATAGAGAGACTAGAGGTGCAGTAATTACAGTCATATTATCTTTGACCCTGAATTAGAAAAGTTCCCCGCCATTGAAGGTGTATCCTGAAACAAGACTCTAATTTACATTGTAATAGAATGGACATGATGTACCTAATGTGTGTTAGTATCCAATCCCACTATCAATACACATCACAATATATGCCTCAGTTGGTGCCTTGATGGTGAAGATGGAAACCAAAATGAAGAGTAACACAATAAAATTAAGGCTCTAATTAGAAAATTCATGCCATAGGCATGCGTATGAACTAAGGTGCAAGTATATAAAAGCAAATGGATCTTTACGATTCAGGGACCCTATTAGAAATTTTGACATGCTAATCTTTCCTGTTGATGATAACAACATGAAATGCTAATCAAAAGCGATTCAAGTTTTGGCTGCACGTATCAACTCACTCAACAGATTACAGATTTATCAAGAAGGGCTTTTGTAAGCATTTGTTTTTAGAATATATCCAGGACCATTAACTAGATAAAAATACCCAAAAAGATAAGGAGAGTTTTGTCAATGAGAGAGTAGATTATATTGTTAGACAAAACCATCCATGAATAATTTATTCGGTTGAGAAACGGTTATCATGTAACCGAATGTGCTCTCACATTGTGCTACAGAGGGAATGGAAGTAATTAATAGTTCGTAGATTGAACATACAACTAGTCTCTTCAAACTCATTAAGTGTTTCAGGTACTTGAAGTTGAAGAGAGGAACTTAGAAAATCAATCTTCCCAAATCTAACTTGAAACGCGATTTACCACCGCGGAAACCTTATCAGATATCGGGTTCTAGTTTCTAGATCACTGATCTCCCTGTCTGTGCAACGTGATCTTCAATCATATCTATCCACAAACCAATGTATCGCAGTCTCACAAAGCTTTAGAATGCCTACTTTCACTAGCAAGCAACATCCATTCTGTAGAACCAGGATTTAATCAACAAAAAGAACTAAGCTGAAGATTTTATCTCTAATCCCTCCGTTTAAATCTTATCAAATACCCTTTGATTCTTATCGAACTCAAAGTCAATAGGACTGATCCTGGACTTGAAAAGAAAGAAAAAATTACAATTCTTAGAAAGTTTACATCTAATAAGAAATTGAATCCTGAACTTTCAAAAACATTGAAACAAGTTATAAAAAATCTCTTTGACATTATCGCCTTGTATTCTAAATAAATAGTTTCATCTGCTAACGTTAATCCTGAATCAAACTAAAAAACAGAACTAGAGCTACAAACAAGCAAAATTCACTGAAATTTCAAGCAATCAAATGAGAACAGAGAAGCTAGACAACAGACTTCGTTAATAATTGGAAATTGTGAAGAGGAAATAGGCAGATTGAAACGAAAGCTGAAGATTGAATTACCTTTTCTCAGCGGCTTCAGCAGCTTTAGCTCGAGCTTCTTGAGAAGCCCTGCGTTCTTCCTCCAATCTCTCCTGTTTCGCTAACCCTCCACCGAAGCAACCGAAGCAACCCATCGTCTCTTTTCTCGTATCAATACGGATCGGCCATTTAAATATGGTTCTACCTGATTATATATTTGAAGACGCTTCCTACTACCTTGTTCTTTTCTTACAATTACAATTTCATCCCTTGGAATAGTACGAATTAACAATTTCGTCTTAGGATTATTGAATTCTTCGATCCTTATTTTTTTAAACTTCGTATGTAGTATATGCCACCATACAAATCTTCACCGTTGACATCGTATTTTCGTCTTAGAGCATCATAGTGGTTCAGGTACCTCGACCATCTCGATATTATCTCAATACCACATTATTTTCTTCATCGACTTCAGACCATCTTCTTATCATTTCCTTAGTGTTATAAAAAATGACGCCAATTGATATACCTGAATTATACACGCTCGCAGAGCCGCACACTACGAGTGAGGCACTACAATCAATCTTCCTTCCCCCACCCCCACCCCCAACAAGGAGTGTCACCCCTCCTCACCCTGGATGACAAGCTAACGAAAATAAAGCACATCCTCAACCAGTTCTCATGCTTTTAGGAATAACAAAAAATCGAACTATATAAAAACAATTTTTTTGGGAGTGATTGCGAGTTTGGTGTGAATGTGGGATTGAGTTTGAATTTAAAATTTTTGTTTTTTAAAAAATCATGCAAGTTTAGACCTAGATATTATAAGGTAA
The DNA here is from genome assembly GCA_032274825.1 of Drosophyllum lusitanicum. Classification (NCBI taxonomy): domain Eukaryota; kingdom Viridiplantae; phylum Streptophyta; class Magnoliopsida; order Caryophyllales; family Drosophyllaceae; genus Drosophyllum; species Drosophyllum lusitanicum. Next base: position 8,885 of record JAUEJL010100583.1, read on the forward strand.
TTCTTGCCTTGATTACTAAAGATCAAACCCAAACCAGTTACTTGATCCTGATTCATTAATACACTGAAGTTTTAAAATACCCTGCTTAATCTCCAAGGCTAACCTAATCAATTTTTTAGATTTGTACTTTTGTAGCATCATGATTCATGTTATTCCAGTACTATGGTTTTTTTAACAGTGATGAATAAATCTAATTTAGCAGGTTATTATATCTAGTAAAATAAATCAAGAGCATAGTGTATATTACCGTCGGACTGATTTGCTAAGCAGGAAGAAAAGAGGGGGTTTATGTGATGTTAGTTAAACTCGATGGCCTTTAATTGTAACTACTACAATCCTATATTTTGACCATGACATCTCAATAGTCAACAGGTTAGACCACTCACCGTGGCCATCACTCGACCACCCTACCGACTAGATGGTGCATAAAAGTGTCTATCATGTTTATAACAATAAACCTTTAACAATTTAAATAATCGAATTGAGATTTTATACAAGATAAAATATAAAATTATAACAGATTCGTACCATGAACAAAAGTCGATCTGATGTGTGTATATATATATATATATATATATATATACTTGGCCCGATCTTCAAAATTCTACTATGATGAAGCCGTGCTCCCAAAAACAAATATTTTGATTTCGACTCTCCCACTTAACAAATATATATTGATTTGTGTTGATAAAGTTATTAAAGAATTCATTTGATTGGATTAGCCTTCTAATTCCCCCTCCTTCAATTGGATTGTCCTCCCATGAATTCCTTATATGCACCCTGTCACACTCAATCCCCTCACGCTCTTTATCCATGAATTCCATTATCCAAAATAAACAGCTAAGATTGGTTCTCGCAATAAAAACTGTTCTCAAATGAACCCTCCCCTATATATATATATGATAGAGATAGAGTCAAGAGCTTATTAGCTACAATATATAGACTAGTGTAATAAGTGTAATAGAAGATCCGTCCGTACGTTGAGCTTAGAATATATGTAGTGGATTAGGTTGGGTTGGTCTTATATATATTTGAAAGTTTTTGGAGCATGTTATTTGTAAGTTTGCCCTCAGCTTGTAAAGCCTAACTAAACCACTGCATTTTGTGTTTTTTTTTTTTTAATAACGCAAAGGAAAATTCATGATTCCATCGTGTTCGTATAAATGATAGTGATTGATGGCGATTTAACTAGGACATAAAAAATGATTCAAAGTGAATAAGGCGTGAGTGGGCTCGAAATCATACACGGACGTTTCAAATTGAAATCAGTGTGAAAATCCTCGTTCATACTTGTTTTTCTTTTTTAATCGAATGCGACATGTTTTTCTTTTTTATGTAATGTGAATAATGTGATCGAGTATGAGTTGAGTGTGATTGTTGAGTGATAATCAATATAAGTGGGAAAAAAAGTGACTTGACAATGTTGAGCAATAATAACCCGATCCCCGTAACCGTAAAATGAATACCTCATTTATCTATTTTATTAATTACTTTTACTTTCTTGAATACCAACTATAAAAGGTTTATCTTTTCGACATAATTCCATCTCTAATTACTAATCTGCAGTAGGCTTACTAAATTTATCGAACTTCGTCCATCAATGACCCTCTCTCTTAGTTACGACCTTTGTCCATTGCATAGAATTAGCATCACCTACACCCCTCTTTATATATTCTTAGTTTGATTTTAACTTATTAAGCTTAATAAGGAAATATTTAAACTGACCGGTAAGTTATAATCATGTTGTTTTTTTTATTATCCATAAAGTATGATTTAACAGAATAAGTTGTCTGGATAATATTTTCCATGTTGATTTTATTCTTTTTTATTAAGATAATTTATTCAACACATAAAACAAATATCAATACTATTTATTTCACACATAAAACCCTGGATTCTTCTTTATCATGTAAAGTAATCTGATTATCCCCAATATCTTGTTATTGATAATAATCTTTAATCTTTTTAATGATCTTATTAATTTTTTTTGAACAGCAACAAAGGGAGTGCTAGACGTGGAGCTACGATATGATCATCTTAATTATTAATTGTTTTTTTTTGACAATTAATGATGTTATTAATTGTCGATACAATCCGACTCTTTAATTAAGCCCGATATTTATTTATAAAACCAAAATCTATTAGTGTCATCTTAATTATTAAGCCCCTTTGACAATGGGCCCATTTATCCCATTTGCTAATCTTGTTTTGTTACACAAACATGAAACATGGAGTTAAAAAAAAAACAAAATAAGTCCATTAACACTCAAACCTACAAACAGTACATAGCCCGATAGCCCAACCTACAATTTCTTTAATACATATCAATACAAAGGAAAAAGTGCACCCAACAAAGTGACAAATACTATGACCCGGAGAAAAAGACCACCCGACTCCAATTCACAACCTCCACAATCCACATCATAAGAGAAAACATTCGGCTCAAAATATACAGAAGACGAAAAAAGACTCACTAAACCACAAACCACCAACAGATACACATATAAACATTGATCCAATTATCCGACACGTTATTATGCAACCTCCAAATTAGGTACTTTATCCTCCATAGAAGAGTTTGAGAAAAAAAAATCTAATCGACTTTGCCGTTGCAAAAACCACCATTACCATCATTGTATAGCCACAAATCGCAAACCCTATCCTAAATCTTTGAAATTGACCTGCACCTTAACAGAATATGATTTTCGGTCTCCATCTAGTTTGTTACTTTGTATCTATAAAAGACAAAGAAAAAAAATGCCAACTAGAATTGGCAAAGAACTGGCACTGAACTCACCATTATTGCTCAAAGACGAAATCTGTATGTCTCTGTGATTAAAAGCAGGACTATGCCTTAAAACATTTGAAAGATCCTTCAACTCGTCTTTCCTACTACCTCTAGGATCCCTTTTCCAAGCCCACATCCACACCCAAACACCCTTAGGATTCGGCCCATTCCCCTCTATCGCCCACTTTAGCATCTTTATCCTCTTCGAGATGGAACAATCTGTTGAGTTGGAGGCTTTAAACTATAAAAATGATGATTTGGCAAAGAATAATGCTCCACGCCATGGAGCCTTCGAAGCTTCTCGGCGTGGACAGATAGTGCACGGCGTGCACTTGTTTCTTTTGGGCCAACATTTTTTGGTTTGTTTGAGGCGGTTGTTTGGACGTTTAGGGTTTAGGTGTTAACCCTAATTCCTTCTCTTTAAATATTGATCTCCTGTAATTGTAACCTTTGAGCACCTAATAATAATATCAATCTCTAGTTCGGCCGTGGACGTAGCTTGATCATACTGATCGAGTGAACCACGTAAAATACTTGTGTCCTCTTATTCTCGTTTGCTATTTGCTTGTTTGTGTGGTGTTTATTGTTTGGGTCCATTCCGCGTTTCCTTACAAAATCTAGGAAACCTATCCTTAAACTAATTGATTCGTACCATGAATCATACCGGCAATATAATTACCCGTGACCAAATTAATTTTAGAAGAAGACCTAAACCAAACCCCAAGACTTTCTAATTCAGACCTACACCCAAAATAGCCCCCAAATACTACCTGAATTTGGTAACCCTCCTTATAACCTTCCTTCCCTACCATATGAACTATAATCACTCTATTCCAAAGCAAGTCGCCCTCTAATCTAAAATGCCACCACAATTTTCTCATCAAAGCTAGATTTTCAGCCCTTAAACTATCAATATTTGACCAACTTGACCCATATGGAGCTAGACCTTATTCTTACTTTATACAAAAAAATGTTTTAGGAAGAATCTCCCTCACCCAAAATCCTTCTCACACTCTTTAAAGATTTTAAACACAAGGGTCTCAAAACAAATAAAAATTGTACAATTGTAAACTACCCAAATCAATTTGATTACAATTAATCTTCTTCCCTACTGAATAGATTTCGTCTTCCACTCTAATAACTGATTAGAAAATTTATCAAACACCATATGTAACAGCCGTAAACCCGGACTAGTCGCTAGCGGGTTGGCGGTAAGTAATTTCGTGTGTTTAATTATGTGTTTAATTTTAATTGGAAATTAATACTTCATGCCTAATTAATTAGTTACTTGAATTAATTAAGTGTGTATGTTTGCATAGGTGTATGCGTGAATGACTATGTATGTATGTATGTATGTATGTATGTATGTAAATGGGTAAATATGTTAGTATGCATGCTTATGAGTTTCCACCTCATGCTTAAAACTAAGAGAGTATGTGTGTACGTGTATATGGATAAACATAGAATGAAAGCCACCTCCTCATTTGAAAGCTACTTTGAAAGTGTATGTGTGTGTTTGCTTTGTGAAGAAGAAAGCTCTAAGAAACTTGCAAACTTGAAATCTTAAAGTGAAGATCTAGTGATTGTTAATTCAAGCTAAAGGTTGGTTAATGTTTC
>JAUEJL010100594.1:0-13286 GCA_032274825.1 Drosophyllum lusitanicum
CGGGCCAGAAATGAGCAAAAACCCGGTGTACATTGACCCGGTCTCCTCACCGGGTCACGGGTCAACCGGTCGGACCGGACGGGTCAACCCGGATTTTAAAACATTGATCCAAATTATAATGTTCTCGGTATTCATCATACCAAATTCAGGTACCCACCTTATTTATAAATTTTATATTTAATAATACTTAATAAAAAAATATATAAGTAAAAAGATAAATAAAAATAAAATATAATTTGAAATTCTTAATACTATAGTAAGGCTAAAATAAAAAATTCTATAGATACTTTTAAGGTATGTTTGGTACAAAGAAATGCAGGTTAGAAAATAAAAATAGAATTAAATCTCTTGTTTGTTCGACAGAGAATTGTAAAATGGGAAATAAAACATTTCAATTTTCCATATGATAGAAGAGAAAACGTGAGATTTCATATTTTAATTCCTCACATATCTCTCTCTAGTCATCAAGATTCACTCCACCAAAACATAAATCCTTCACTCTTGCTCCCTCTCAAGTGGTGACAACAAATCAACCGAAGGGTTAATTCTTTCTGTCTCGTGAGTTCTATATCTCGCTCTCTGTGTCTTGGCCTCTCTCTGACGGCGATAACGATTGGCGTGGTACTTCGTCTTCTCCGATGACAACAATGACTGGCAGCAGTGACCGGCGTGGTTCTTCATGTTCTCCGGCGACAACTACAACCAGCAGCAGAGGTACGTAACTCTCTGCCTCTCTTTGATGGCGACTACGACCAGCATGGTTCTTCATCTTCTCCAGTCACTACTATGACCGGCGGTAAAGGTACGTAACTCTCTGTCTCGGTCTCTCTCTGACGGTAACAGCAACCGGCGTGGTTCTTCACCTTCCCGGCGGCAGCAGAGGCACGTCACTCTCTGTCTCGCTTTCTCACCCTTTTTCGATATCTCTCTCCAGTGGCAAAGGTTCTCCGGTGGGTTAATTGGTAGAATTCTCGGTTAAATTTCTATCGTATCAAACAAGAGAAATGGTTATGTTACATATCTATGTTGAAATCCCTATATTACCAAGCAGGAGAGTCAATTCTCATTCTCAATTCTAATTCTCTTTCTCTACGATTCCATTCTTTACTATGCAATTCTATTCTATGTTTCAAACGCACCATTAAGGTGTTAGAAAGGTGGTTTAATAATGTGTTTGTGTGGTTGGGAAGAGACGAGGAGTTACGAAACCTATCGATACATTGAGGTTAATCAGTTCTTGTATATAAGTGTACAATAATAAAGGAGCCATACCATAAATATACACATACAAAAGTAACCACGAAATAAAGTAATCAACTCGATCACACAAAGAAAAATCGGCATCATTAATGAAACAGATCAAGCAAAGGGCTTGTAGCTTAGTGGTATCAAGGTGTTAGAAGGTGTTCTCCATGACTTATGATCATGGGTTCAAGTCATGTTATGGACAAAAGGTGTAGATTTAGAAGTAGATTTAGATTAGAGAGAGAGAGTGTGTGTGTGAGTGTGTTCTCTTGTTAAAAAAAACATATCAAGAACATCTCATTCAGACATACCAACCAAAATACAAGATAACCAAATTACATGAAATTTATATGTAAAGACTTACTTTTTATCAACATTTTGGAACATCGACTCAATCAAGTTTGAAAATGATGGAACCATAACATGTGGATCTGAAAGACGAAACCCTAAAAACACCCAACCAACACAAACAAAACTGAAAGACGAAACCCTAAAACCGTAAAGCAGATGAAAATCCTAATTTCTTCAATCGATTATGTTAGGGATCCTTCTTTGCAGATGTTTTGGGTTCAATCGATAATGTTAGGGTTCAATCGATGAAGAAACTCATAAAATAAAACCGATGAGAACACTGGGATCTCTTATTCATAAAACTAAAATCTCTACAAAACTCACATCCATATGATTCAGAACATAAATGGTCGAAGATGAAGAAACTCATATTTGTTGTTCAGATCTACAATCCATGAAATTGAAATAGATGAAGAAACTACATTCTTATCGCATGAAATTGAAATCGTTCTATAGATCCCTATTCCGATTTGGGATTTGTTCTCCTTTTGATTTTTGATTATTCATCTTTATTTGCATAATTTTGGGGGTTTTAAAACAAATTTAGAAGATGAACCCTATTAAGAACATTTAAGCACAACATGTAAGTTTCTTGATGGTTTATGAATGCTCGATTTCAGTTTCTAATTTGGTTCATCTTTAACGGTATATATGGGGACGATGATGATGACGATGATAATAATAATAATAATAGCAATGTAATTTAAAAAAAAGGAAAAATATTTTAAAAAATCGAGTTTACTTGCAAACTTGATATTCTAGGTCACATTACATTAAATGTAAATTTCGGGTAGTTTAATGCATTTTTACGAACAAAGTATAGTTCATTACACACGATATTAAAACGGGATACTTTGTTAAATTTTGATGCACCTAACCCTATTAACTTCAATATCATATATATACATATATCGTATCTATATCTAGTCTTCTAATATAAATAAAAGACTAATATTTATAAAACTTATTAAACAATCTTAGTAAACCATCCATTTTAATAAAATTAAAATCTAATTTTAACTTTTTTGATTAAAATTGAATTTAATTTGACTTTAATCTGAATTAAAATTATTACAAAGGATTTATATATGTTCTTAAATTTTAAAATATCGTATTTGTTCACCTTAATTTATAAATATTATATGTACCTTGTATAGTTTTTAAAAATATCATATTTACCTTTTATAATATTTAAAAATATCATATTTAACCAAATTTGTAGTTTTACCATTTTAAAATATTCTACGTATATTGAAAATTTTAACTATAATCAGTAAAGATTTAACCTTTTTGCCCCTAATTTTAAGAATAATGATCGTTGACTTGTAAAATAAATACAAGCATCTTTCTTCGGAACATGATACCATATTTAAGCTGTCACGACCGCCATCTCCCTTGTGTCGATGTTTCCACCATTAGCTAGTCTGGGTGATAACCTGTAACACCCCTATTTCTTACATGTATCATATCCTTTTATAATAATAAAACATTGTTTTACCCTTTTACTAGATGAAAAAAAGAGAATAATCTAAAGTTTTGGGAAATTTTAAGTACACGTATATATAACAATTTCTTCATGAAGTGGATTAATATACACATAATTATTATGTTTATTCTTATGTTTATCATGTAAATAATTATACTTTAAATACAAATAAAACAATAAAAAAGAGCTAGTTAAAATGAAATGACTAATGGATAAACTCATTATCCAAATAACAATCATTAGATTTTGATGACCATGCTTGCAAGTCTTAAGGTGGAATTGACACATCAACTAGGCTAGTGGTAGACTAATGACAAGGATCCAATAATTTTTACTATAAATAGGAGTAATAGCAAGTGTAAAAAAAATACACACAAGTAATTAACAATAGTAAGAGTACACGAAAAGATTTTAACGAAGGTCTGCCTAAAATTCTAAGGTGAGTTTTCTGATGCCTTTACAAAACTGAGATATATGTGATATATATTGTGTTTATATGTCTAATTGCCTCATGCACTATGCTTATCATATTTAACGCTTTCCTACCTTATATCATGCATATTTTTTTGTGCGTGTATATATATATACACATATATATTCAAGTTGCTGGGTAAATAATAAAGAAAAAGAGCGAAAATGTAATGATTGTTCGCAAAAGTATAAATTAAAAGCGGGAACGTAATGGTTGTTCGCTAATAAGTATAATTTGGTAAGGTTAGTGCACGGGAGGCATCTCGTTGTTACTAAGTCGTTACCGGCAGATACATGTCTAGCCCTTATAGTACATTGTATAGAAGTCATGGCACGTATAGCACGCACACTAGTCGATGTCAGAAAATAGCTTTGGAAATGATATAATAAATTTATCCAAAACTCTAATATCTCATTATATTTTCTATATTTTATATTTCATATTTATCATGACTGCATGTGATATTTTTATACACAAAACACACGAGATCACTAATCATTTAGGCTTATGCATTTGCATATATATCTCATGATATAACCGTTAGAGAAAAGTATGAATTTCGAGCATTAAAATGATAAGACCAAATGACACTTGGAGACGTTTTTAATTATTAATAAAGTTTCATTTAGAACTCTTGTCATTTATTTTATTTTAGCTTACGCTGTAATCGAAAACTCTGTTATATATAAATAAAACTCGATAAGTTATTTAAATAAAGTCTCGGGTGTCACATAACCCCGCATGTCTTTATTTTTTAAAATTCTTATTTTGAAAACCAACTTGCGAGTCACACGGGTATTTAATTAATCTAGTAGTATACATCTTAGTTATTGTTCTTTTACTTTTCTAGAATTTTGAAAATTAAATCATCAAAGCCTTTCGTCTTCACGTTGGGTTCATCGCTTTGGTTTTATTTTATTTACGGGTGATTTAATAGATTCGAGGATGAAATAAAAAGGTTTTTCTATTAGTTAATACGCCGTAGGGCAACAACAAAGATAGAGCAATTGTACGATGAAAAAAAGCCAGTTGAAGATCTTTATCTGTTATGGCAAATTTACAATTTAGGATTGTATCATAGTTGTAGCAAAAGAAAAATCTTCTACTTACCTTTCAAAATATCAGTTTTAATAATTTAAATTAATCAATTGCCGGACATATATACATGTATAACTTATATTGAAAATTATAATTAATTAATTTAATATATTTAATATATGGGAGAAAGAAAGCCAAATAGTAACATCTGTTTAATAAAAAAAAAAATTTAATGAAACCCCATCGATAACACCAACCATTTTTCACAAACACCACTTAAACACACTAAGAACACACGGTGGCCCCACGTCTAGTCAGATCTGACATCACCCTTCGTCTCTATTATATATACGCCTTGTAGAGAGAGAAAACGTTAGGGAGAGAGATAAAGAAGGAATTGATCAAAAGTCGCGGCGGGTACGTTCCGGCGAATTCGCAGATAAATAACATAGTTTTCCGACGATTTAGGAGATCAGATTTGTGTTAGCCTTTAATCTTTCTCCATCAATTCTTATATCAATATATCTTTTCACGAATTCAACTTGGTTCGTCGTCGTGAGTTTATTCTTTTCGATTAATCCCGGCGACGGAGACCCATATGGCCCGGAATACTCGCAATCCCGTCGATTATAGCGTCGTATAACTCGTTCATCGGACGGTGTATAATTTTATAATTTTAATTTCTCGGGAGAAAAGGGTATTCAATCGGTGGATCTTGATTGAATTGAAGGCGGTTATGACAAGACAACAGATCGTGTTTCATCAGTCTCCGTTGGAACGCCGGCAGTTTTTGTTGGATCCAGAGGAGGGTTCATCCCGTAATAGTCACCGGTTAGCAGAGGTCGCCGGAGGAACGACGGCTGAATGTGCAGCGGTGGTTTGCTGTTTCCCCTGCACCGTGGTTAATTTCATTGTGTTGGCCGTGTACAAGGTTCCGGCGGGTTTGTACCGGAAGGCTTTAAGGAAGAAGCGGCTGCGGCGGCTTATGAAGAAAGGGCTGTTGATCCAGAGTAATGGCCGTGGCGGCGTAGGAGATATTGGCAGCACAGCCCACCGGATAAGCATCGACGGGGCAGAGTTTACGCTCCATCCAGCGGCGGCAGCGGTGGCTGCCGAGCGTTTCGTGATGAAATCGATGAACGCCGACGAAGAGTTTATGGAGTTCGAAAATGAGATGTGGGGGAAGTTTTACGGAACCGGGTTCTGGAGAAGCCTCTCACAACGGGTTGACTGAACCGTCGTACGACGTCGTGAACCACGAATTCTAGTCCGGTGTTTATGCTAGTACTCGACAAGGCGAAAAGACCGTAAAATTGACCTTTAAATGTACATATTTACCCCATCCATGCAACATTCTTTCAGTTTTGTGGAGTTTTAAAAAAAGGGCAAAATCCAGAATTTGGGTTTGTTTTGATCAAAATGAAAAAACGAGTTTTTTTTTTTTTTGAATTACTCTTTATTTTGTCCAATCGAAATGATGTAATTTTTTTCCATAAAAATTGCTGAGAAATTTAGTATTTGCTTTTGTATTATTATAACTAGAAATAGTATATGTGGTAGGCATTTTTTTATTGGCAAAATAAGATAAAAAGAATACCTACACCTACACTCGTCGTTTTTCAGTTTAACTAGTAACGTATCTTTCTACACATTGAAACCTAAACCACTCCGAAGTACATGTGTGTTATGCTTGTTGTACAAGGCTCATGGTCCATTCATTGGCGGATCCATGTTGAACCAGGAGATCGGTAATTGTTCTAGCTTTATTTAAACCTTATCCATTCAAGTTTTTTTTTTTTTTATTTATTTGAGTATCTGAGTGGTTCTGTGAGTCGATTAATCTTAGGACGACCATCCGTTTTGTGAATGTCCTTAAGTCATTTTCACTCATGAAGACCAATTATTACTACTAGCCCGCCACCTTCGTGAGCTTTATGACCCCATCTACTTCCGGTTCATGGAGAAATGGCGTTTTTTTTGTTGCTGATCAATCGTGATTCCAAGTACACAAAAGGCTAGATTAACATAGAACAATGAAACTTAGAAATCACTGAGCAGAAGGCACTCCTAGTGAACTAAGAAAGTCAAATTGTTTAAGAATGGTTCTTTAGATTATTTATTTGTAATTTATACAATTTCAATTCGACTAATTATAACTCAAAACTTGTTTGGATATCATACGCTATCTAACCTGTTTATATCGGCATCCCTCGTAAAACATTTGCACCACCAGGACATGAAGTGCATTAGGGGATGATTGAGGGTCTTGGCTGGTAAGTGAATACCATCGCCCCAACCCCCTTAAAGTGAGAGTGAGGGTCTTGGGCTGGTATCAAATCACGCCGAGTTTTTTTTTTCCTTCCTCTCTATTGGACCAGTTGGTGGTTAGAGGGGGGATGATTGTAGGGATTGGAGTGATAGGAGTGAGATGAGAGGAGATGGATGTGGAGGTTAGAGGGGGGTGGATATGGGGGGTTAAAAGATCATGTGGTGGTTAGAAGGTGATAGATGTGAAAAAGTGAGAGCGAAAAATGATATAAAACTATTTGACTATATATAGTTCGTCTAAACGTTGATTGTTGGTTACATAACTCTAATATATAAACATAACGGAAATTTTTGGGGAAACAGAAAACGTTATAATAATAAAAAAAAAAAGTTTTTCTGGAGGGTAGTAGACAAGTTGATGGAGTAAAAGACATAAAAAAATGATTCGTGCTGTAGATGATATAGTGTCATAAATGTGGTCAAACTAGCTTTTTAAGATTCATTTTGTACTTATCATCCATGGACCCTCTTTTCAGTTCCCTTCATTTTAGTCCTTTCGTAAAGCCAATCCCGAAACATCTAGGGTTCATTTGGGTTCAAAAGGAAGTTTCGGAAACACCCCTACGGGTGTTTCAAGTTCCTTCGAAATTTTTTTAATTCGGGTCCGCAAACTGAAAGACACTAAGACTTTTTTATTTTTCTTTATTTTTTTTTTGGTTTTTTAGTGAGAGTGAGGAGAGAGAAAAATATTTGGGTTGTTTGGGTTGATTTGGGAAAGGTTATACTTGACTTTTGGGTTGATTTGGGTTGAGAAGAAAAAAGTAAAAAAAGCTGATATGACGGTAATGTGACATTTGGATTGGTTTGGGAAGGAAAAAGGCCCTACGGATGGCCTAACATGTGATTCTAAAAAATCGTTGATAGGGAACGGAAATCGATGGTAACCATGTTCCAACGGTGATCGTTGATGACTTGGAAAAAATCAATTTTTTACCTAAATATTGGGTAACGTGCCAAAACGTTTTGCATCATTTTTCTTAACGTTATTAATTTGAAAAAAAACGTATAATTTACTAAATACATGATTAGCATAAATATTTATTAATTTGAAAAAAAAAAAACAATAGTAACAGCTTATTTAAATATACATATATTTATTAATACGATAATAGTTATTACATCAATAACAAAAACAAATATATTTGTGCCCCTAAATGCAAATTTTGTTGGGCCAAATGTGTTGTAAACTAGCTAGTTTTCTTTGGCCTAGCTAATGGTTATACCACAAACAAAAACAAAAACTAAGTAATGAAAATAAAATATTTTACCTAATAACTTTTTAGCCTAATGCATTATGACTAACTGTGTTAGGATCAAAACGCTTACGGCCACCAGCTTTGTGATTAAGGCGCTAACTTTTTCTTATATATTGAATAACTTAATAGTCGTTTATGGGTTCTATTTTTACAGGCTAACTTTAGCTGTTGGCAATCCAATATCCAACAATCCCCCATCCTATAACATATGCCGCAAATGCGTTTAGACCATAAGATTCCCAATTATCACGACTATAAGTCATGCTTCTGAAATAGTGATTTGTTTTTGTTATTGTCACGACCTTTGCGTTTTTTTCCTTCTTGTTTACATGAAACGTTTAACATTTTGTTAGTACTTTAATAGTCTACTTACCTCGATCATCACCATAATTAACATGCAGGCCTCCAATGTGAGTAATCGGTGCCAGAGTTTCTCACTTGATGAGATAGAAAGGGCAATAAAAGAGGGTTCGAAAATATTAGGGGAGGGTGCCTACGGGAAAGTATACCGGGGCAAAATCTCTACTAACGGTAACGATGTTGAAGTGGCTGTGAAGTTTATTAGAATGGATCCTCAGCGAGAAGATCATTCGTTTGATATCGAAAGGAAATTGTTGTTGGCTTGCAATCATGTTAACATCATTTCTCTAGTGGGGTATTGTAATGAAGGGGCTGAAAAGATTCTTGTTTATGAATTAATGCCAAATGGTTTATTATATGATTATCTTTACAACCCCAAGGACAAGACTCGGCTAACGGTCGAGCAACGCCTTAATAACTGCACGGGAGTGGCAAAAGGTCTTACTTACCTTCATTCTCAAAATGATTATAACATCATTCATAGCGACCTCAAGACCGACAACATTCTGTTAGATGCTAATTTGGTTCCTAAGATATCAGATTTCGGATTATCAAGGACTCGTGTTGTTGGCCCATCCACTTCAGAACAAGTCACAAATCATGTTAACGGTACGTAGTAAACATAATTGTGATTGAACAACTTGATTATCCATTGAACCTTTTGCTTTGAACATATGCTAACAGGTACAAATGGTTATATAGCTCCCGAATGCTATGAACCGAACTATAAACTGAGCCGAAAAGCCGATGTGTATGCTTTTGGTGTTGTATTGTTAGAAGTGCTATGCGAGAGGCCGGCATGGGAGAGACTTGTTATTTTGGCGCTTCCCATCGTGTCAAAAGGAGAGCTTCCCAAGTTTACTCCTGAACATGTGGTGAAAAATATATCTCGAGAATGTTTACGGGCATGTACAAATCTCATAAGGGCTTGCTTGGAAACTGATCCTAATAACCGTCCTTCTATGACTCATGTCATAGCTAATCTTGACTTAATATTGACCTTGCAAAAAGAGTAATTCAGTTGGTAACGGCTAAAAGATGAATGAGCATCTGAACCATTTGGAAAAGGTTTTTAGGTTGTTGATATACCTCTTTATATTTTTTATTTATCTTGGGTTTAGGAATAATGGAATTTTAGTTTAGTAAGCTTATTCATGGTTGGGTTTTGTTAATTGCCTTTATTTAGAGTTAGAATTTGAACTTGGATGTGCCTTTATTTAGGCGAATATATAGAATGAAAGCTTCTTAATCTTTAATTCTTAATCCTTAATATATATTATAAGAAAAAAGTTTTTGATGTCATAATTTCATTTTTAAAAAAATTCTCACTAATCATCTCCCTTTATTTTTTAAAATGGCTAACGATTCAATGAGTTTCTTACGTCAAAAGCCTTAAGACGTGAATTTTGAGTTGAACGCAAATTTTAAATAGAATCAGGTTACTCCTCTTCTTAATCGGATCTCATGGATCCAGTGTCAATCCTAATTTCTAATTTTTATAACAACTTTAAGCGTAAATATATTAGTATATCGGTTTTCATTATTCATCTTACAGATTTTATAAATGTTTTTTGATTTGTTATTGATATATTAATTTGTTATATTATATGTTAAAATTTTTATATTATAAATGTTTAAAATTTATATTAACAATCCCCTTATTTATACAAAGGGTATTAAATAGGTTTGATTAAAATTGAAATCTACAAGTAAAAGTTGTGCAAACACGTAAATACGTACAGGTCGTTGCTTCTTGAAATGGGTATACATGGTAGATTGTTTTCACATTCTAGAATTTTAAAATTAGTAACCTGCTATAATTTTGGCACAATATATATTTATAGTAGCATTGCATTCAAATGATAATTACTTGCTATTTAATCAAGTGTTTGTGTGTTTATCATGAAGCTAACTGGTTATATGATAATGTAACTAAGTGTTATATATAAATATATTAGCATGATACTCGCGCAATGTAGCGGCAACGAATAATTTCTACCGTTAACATGTCCGTTTTCAAGACGTATGGAGTATGGTATTCATGTAATACGATAACAGTAAATAATTTTCGTTTGATGACATTTCTATTTTCTTTATCTTTTTTACATTTCCTTTACTTTTCTATTATCCATAATTGGAAAAAAAGGTTATGAAAATATTTTTTAATAATAAAGTTAATTTGTATTGGCTTTGACTTTCAAAAAAATTGTATTAACTTCAATTTTCTTAAATATGTAAAGTTTTGTTATTAAAATGGAATATAAGAATCTTATTAACTATATTTAATAGTTAATCAATTTAGTTTATATGAGGGGTAATTTATTAAGAGTTTAAGCAAAAGACCTAAATGCTTTATAATATATATATATACACACACACACACTAACATAGTACCCGCGCAATGCGACGGCTAGAAATAATTTCTACTCGATAATATGTATGTTTTTTATAACGTAAGACTATTATATTCACTATGATGACATTGAACAATTTTCTTTCGCAATATATTTATTTTCTTTCTCCTTTCTCCTTTCTCTTTTCTTTTATTTCTTTTTCCATTATAACTCTTTTATTAATTTATAAAATAAAATTTTAAAAACAATATAATGAGAAACAAAAAAAATATTAAATATACTATAAATTAAACCTTTTGTTTTAATTACATGTACGAGCCATTTAAAAATCCAGAAATGTCTATAAATTTAGTTACATGTTATTAAGTTTATGAGTTATAGTTATACGTATTTTCTAATACCTAGACTAAAATATGTGTTATATGATAAAATATTTAAACTATTATTTTTACAAAAATCCTTTTTATTTAATTTTTAATTTGTATTTAATATCATATAGATTGAAAATTAATTTGCATTGACTTGACTTTTCTAAATATTATTTATTATGGAAGGTTTAGTTATAAAAATTGTATTTAAGAATCTAATTAACTCCATATAATGGCCGGTTTCCTTATAGGTTTAAATAAAGAGTAAATTAGTAATTTTAGATTACTTAAAATTAAGAGATTAAGACAATTAACTAAATGTTTTATAATATAGTGTGTGTGTGTGTGTGTGTATATATATATATATATATATATAAATTATTCTTATGTTCGATAATGAACAATCTAATTATAACAAGAAAAAGCCCAAAAAAGCACTGAATTCACTGTTCAACATATATAAAGAAACCCAGATCTACACAAATGTTTTGTTCATTAATAAACAAAACCTAGGTTTCCTAATCTAAATTTTTGTTTATTAATAAACATAGAACACCACAGAAAAAACAGATCTACACTTCATTATTAAAGGTTTCAAAATCACTGAACAAAGATGATATATATTAATTGTTAAACAAAACTAAATATTGGGCAAAATTATAATCATCGCTTGAAGTACCCAAACCTTGAAAACAAATGAAATAAAGCATTAAACAAGGTTTAAACGACGATAAAGGTTGAAACGGTGGTGGGTTGCGCTGGTGGTGGCAACAGAGTAGGGCAACGACGATGAAGGTTGGCGGTGGCAACAATAAAAAAACAAAGAATTACAGTTTCACATATTTATAATGAACAGTCAAATGAAATATAAAGCTTTTTACTGTGTTATGTTTTTTTAATGTGTTTCTGAATTGCAAAACATGAACATTCTCTGCATAGACCTACAAATTAACAATATTACCATTCCAACTTTCCCTTCTAACCTAATAAATTACTAACAACTCACTCTACTGTTAATAAAATACAGGCCAACAAACCTAATACACCAAGAAAATGGAACCAAGTCAAAATTACACCAACAAAATTGACTCAATTCAAAATTAAAAGGTGACATCTTTCTGAATTGCTACACCATATACATAGAAAAATGAATTTTTACCCAATCTACTACTACAAATCACAAACACAAACACTAATTAATCACAAACATATAAAAAAATATTTGGTCGTACGAAAGTAGAAAGAAAAACTCAAAAAGCCTAGGTTTCAAATTATGGGTTCATTAAACGACAGATTTCACATCACTGGTTCAACTGGAAGCTTCCCGGCGAACTAAGTTTAATTCTTGTGTAAACTTACAGATCCACCAACAAAAAAGAAAAAGTATGGTTGTAGATTGGTAATCGGTAGTCGCCGACCTTAAAGCAAACAATGAGAGGGAGACGTCGGCCAATGGCCGGAGGATATCATACCCGATGGGCTGGTACCGTGGCAAGAATCTCTGAGGGCGGCGATTTGTCGTAGCAGTCGGCGACCTTTAAGCAGAGAACAAGATGGAGATCTGACCAACTTCGGTAAGATATCATCCTTGATGGGTAGCAATGACGGTATCAATATCCGATGGCGGCAATTTTACACATAGAGAGAGATCTGTTAAGGCGCTGTGAGGGTGATGAAGGTGGTTGCGATGAAGATTACACAAACGAAGGGCTAGTGTTTATTATTAGAGAGAAAACTGAAGAATACAATACAATAAGACACAAGAGAGTAGCTCTATTTATAGCTAAACAATAAGAAATCCTAATGGGCTAACATGGGCCCAAAGGCTAATGGACTAATATAAACTAATATTCTATATGCTAATATCCCCCCTCAAACTCACATTGCCACAGCAATAAGCATTGAGATTTTGTCAGACAAAAAACGAAAGCGAGAAACAGAATGTGCCTTGGTAAAGACATCAGCAACTTGTAAAGCGGAAGGAACAAATGGTAGCGAAATGGTGCCAAGTTGAAGATGATGACGAGT
>JAUEJL010100605.1:0-13284 GCA_032274825.1 Drosophyllum lusitanicum
AAGTTTTATTATGATATATTACTATGTTTTCTTTGCATAAAGTTATGCTATGATTAACTAAGTATGTGGCAAAAGTATGTCTTATAACATAATGTTATCATGCATATTAACATATGATACATAAAGTTTTTATACATATTAAGTATGGCCATTAAGATATCCAACGTACGGGATATAGAATGAAGGGACGTCTTGAAAACGGACCTTATTGGGCAGCCCTTATGTGGACCCGAGGTTAGAGAAACTATGAGAAATTTGGCATACTTAACATGTAACCATGAGATCTCAAAGAAATGTTTTATACTTGAAAGTGGTTTACAAGAAAGATTGTTTTTAGCCTTTGATTTGGCTAAGTATTTGTGAAAAATATTTATCATGAAACCATAACTACCCACTAAGCTTAAAGCTTACATATTCATGTATGTATCTCAGGAACCAAGGAATAAGGGCAAGGTGAATCATGGTTATTCTAATAAATTAAAGTTTCATAAGTTGTACTTTTCCGCATTTCCGCTGCTGTAATAAACTCTATTATAATGAAATAAAAATTAAGATATGAACTTCTTTGATTTACTTGTACTAAAGGCAAGTGACGATACCCCCGGTAACAGGATGTCACAAGTTGGTACCAGAGCCTTTGGTTCAAGTGAACTAAGTTTGGCCTTAGAATTAGACAAACCTAGACTTGAACTTAAGACCTGAAATTATCCAACAGACAATAGACAAGGTTACACAAATTAGAGAAAGACTTAAAACTGCACAAGATAGACAGAAAAGCTACACCGATAAAAAAACGAAGCCGATTGAATTCCAGGTTGGTGACATGGTGCTATTAAAAGTATTACCTTGGAAAGGAGTTCTGTGTTTTGGCAAAAGAAGGTAAATTACGACCACAATATATCGGACCTTATAAGATCATTGAAAAGGTAGGTGTAACACCCCGTCTCAGCATGAAATGGAGGCTACTCATACAATACATAAACAGAGCAAAACTAAGACAATACCTCTTAAAACAACAAAAATCAACTACCTTATAAGCTCTTGCTAAACGGGCTCTCAATCACTTTCCATTACGTCCCCTAGATACCTGCCGCAGAAAGAGAAAAGAAAACTGCGACTGAGCCAAATGCCTAGTGTGCAGATATATATAACATACATAATAATAACAATAATAATCGAAACAAACCCAAAGGTGTCGAAAATCAAAGTTTCCAGATCAAATACTTTCAGAATCAAAATTCATTTAAAAGGGCTTTCAATGTCAAATGCAAACATACCATATTCATACATATCATATCAAATCACATATCTTAGCACATCGACCTCCTACCAAAAACGCATACACTTGCACACCGTCAACGGACATATATGACAAATCCCAGACATTTGTACACTGGACCTACAGATCCAAATGTACCCTACAAATGTGAGATAGGTGTTGGGCACCACACTACCATCCACCATAACATAACATAACCTACAAGTCTAGGGTGGACCCATACGCCTCCTAACCAAAATAGCTCTCGGAGCTAAATCCTGAGGAGATGTCGTGGACTGATCACACCGCCACAAAAGGTGTAACACCACTGGTGCCCCCAATGATGTGCTTATGGTACCCCCATAAGTGGTTAAATAGCTCAATGCATCAAAACCATAAAATATCCAATACAACATATAGTCCATAATATAGTTTTGCGTTCCACAAGTTTTGAAAACACTGGTAGTTAAAAAAATACTCAAAACCTTTTTAAGAAGCATCATGTAAAACAAATCTAATAAAAGAAAACATAGGATATCATAATATCTTTATAAATCCAACAATAGAAGCACATCGAAAGAAACAAGATTTCAAATATCAAACTTTCAAACAACAAGGATCATCGTTGAAAGAATAATAGGAATTCAAAACCAATATTTCATATTTTGAGGACAAGAATTAATACCGGCGAACATGAAAGGAATCAATTAAAAAGCCTTATTTAAGAGAGGAATCCGTATGAACAACTATAATAGTTATAAGAGAAGCTAAGAATCCGTACAAACAAGCATGAATTGAATCAATCAAGAACCTTTAGTTAAGAGATAGAATTTGTACCAACGACTATAATAACTGTAAAAGAAAGTAAGAATCCGTACCTTATTTCACAATTCAAAAAGTCCAAACGCTACTAATAGCTTCAATTTTGATTCCCTTTTCCTCCATCTATAATACATATACATATTTATACTATATTATGAAGCATTTAAGTCATTGTCTTAATCTTTTAATTTTAAGTAATTTGAAATTACTAATTTACCCCTTATTTAAACCTATAAGGAAACCATTATATGGAGTTAATTAGATTCTTAAATACCATTTTTATAACTAAACCTTCTATAATAATTAATGTTTAAAAAAGTCAAGTTAATGCAAATTAATTTTCAACCTATATCATATTAAATACAAATTAAACATTAAATAAAAATGATCTTCAAAAAAGTAATAGTTTGAATATTCTATCATATAATGCATATTTTAATTTAAGTATTAGAAATACATATAACTATAACTTATAAACCTGATAACATGTAACCTAAATTTATAGACATTTCTGGATTTTTTAAATGACTCGAGTAATCAAAACAAAACCTTTAATATATAGTAAATTTAATATTCTTTTTGTTGCTTATTTTTATTGTTTTTAAAAATATTATTTTGAAAGTTGATAAAAGAGTTATAAAGAAAAGAGAAATAAAAAATGGAAAAAAAGAAAGAAAATAGATATATTGCGAACGAAAATTATTTGATGTCATCATAATAGCATGAATATAATAGTCTTACGTTATAAAAAACGGACATGTTATCGAGTAAATTATTTTTGCCGCCGCATAGCGCGGATACTATGCTAGTATATTTAAAAGAGTTCACATATTTATTTTTAAAACATTACAGAGTTTTTTAATAGATATTTAAAAATTTTAAAAACAATAATAACATCTATTTTGTATGTGAAGTTTTTTTCATTGGCACGTCAGTTATGCCACATTACGTACACCACATCCATCATTTGTCAAAAACATGACCTCACAAATTGTTGTAAGTTGTAACGTTCCTCACAACATAACTTTAAATTATTAAATAATACATTGTTAATTATTTAATTATTAATCAAAATAGAAGGTAACAAAACTAGATTTTTTTAATATTAAGTAATATGTTTAATTTTTATAATTAAAACAAAAGGTTATCCGCTAAAAAAACTTATGGTCCTTAAAATATTGCACTTAAATATATACCTGCAAACTTTGATTTTATTTCAATAATTGTGTAATGGTTACATTTTGTATGTATAGAAACAATAATACAAATTGTATGTATTCAGTATTTGTATGTAACAAGTTTGATATTTTATGTTGTATGGTATGGCAATGAAGGATAAGAGCCAAAACTCTGGTCAACTGGACCAATTTCTTCTCTCTCCTCCAATCTTTGCATCCTCAACCCTTCAATTACATTTCCCATCTGCCAACAATCAAATTTGTCTTTAATCACCAAATTGTTTTGTGCCATGCAATTATTATATATTCTATTTTAATTCCACAACTAAATGCATATATATATATATATACACACACAAACAAGTAAATAATTCAATAAAAATATTTCATTAATTGGAAGCTCAAATTTACAAGGAAATAAAGTTTTGCAGTGAGTTACATTATTAAGTGGAATGCATGTTGTATAAAATTTTATAAAGCTAGAAAACTGTTTCTAGTCATCTGGGATCATCAAAACATTACTTATTGTATGAACACTAGGACACATATATATGCATCATTGTGTGTTATTCGATTGGTTTGCCGAGCTAATTATAATAGAAAGTTCGACATTTAAACGTTTTCATCGATCAGTTACGTACCTGAAGTACATCCATATGCATCAAATCTGAATCAAAGCTGTGAAATCTGCTTGCTTCAGTGAGTTTCATGGAAAGAAACTGAAATGAAATCAAGAGTAAAAATTATGCTTAATTTGTTCTAAAAATGTAATGGTAAATTAACAATTTCTAACTTAATTATGATGGTAATATTTGTAGATTAAACTCACCTCCACCTGATTTTGCAAGGACTGCACGTAGTTGATTATCTCATCCAACATTACTGCCATGCCCATGGACTGTAAATACATATATACATGTGAAGCAATTCGATCAATATTTTAGGAATTGAAGATGATAAAATATTATGCGTACAATATAATTAAATTAAATTTGTATGGAAATTAATTAATATATATACCTTGTAACACCCAGGAACAATGTCTTGCAAGCATCTCAAACGTTCGTTGATTTTTCCTCTTCTAACCTGTTCGATCAATTCCCGCAACACCGTACAATTAATTAATGAGTTTTCATAAGTTATTAATTAATTCATTAATTATGTACCTTTTTCCTCCGTTTTATTGTTATTTTTATTACATATATGTGGATATAATATATAAAAATCCATAAGTTTTTGAGCTTAATTAATTACCCTTTCTGCTATGCTGTGACTATCAGTTGCTTGGCCCCTTCTGGCTCTAACGTGTACCACTTCCTTTGATGTTTCTCCATTAATCTGGTTTAGTTTTACTTTCTTGCCCTTTCCTCCTGAACTCTATTATCAAATCACCAAAAAAAAAAAGTAAATTAATTACAAGTACAAGCAAGTTCCAAATTAAATAAATTTTCATCTTAATTGTTACCTGATATTTCTTCTCATCAATCTCATTAATTTCCGGAAGGGGATGAGTTGATGAATTCCCGGAATTAGTGGTTGATGATACATCCATTGCAGCTTTTCTCTTCCCGTTCATGACTACTCGACCCACCGTAGGAGCTGCTGCAGACTCCGAATTATTAATCATCATCACATTCTTCTTTTCAATATCTTGAAAACCAGGTAATTGAAAGCTCTGCAAGAATTGATGATGATCGACTAATGGTTGAGAGAAGAAATTATTGTCATTTGTAAACCCCATGAAGCTTTGATGTGAACTGTTACTACTGCTACTAGTGTTTAGCTGATCATTGTCATGATATTGGATTGCAAATGGGTTAAGTAGTAGTTCCATGTTATGATCAATATCAGCTATGAAAGAAATCGACGAGGGTTTACTGTTAAGGAAACTTGATGCAAAACCCTCCATATGTGAGTCTTTCTTTTTAAACACGAATGATGATGCTATTGCTAGCTTGTATTAGATTTGTAAGAGGTCGATCGGGTTTAATTTTCTTTTGCAACTTGTGTGTGGTCGCTCTCTCACTATATATATGCATAGTTGTCCTTGTCTCTTTGTTCCTTTTTATGTATTTTTAATTACATTTCTCTTCTTCGGATTTTATATAGCTAGAAAAAGAAAGTATTATATTATATAAAAAAGTTCAAACGAAAACTATTTTTCGTATAAGAACTACGAAAACTATTTTTAGTGTCATCGTTAGTGACTCATTAATAGGGTATTATAGTTATTTATCTATTTACCAACAGTAAATTACATCCGAGTAAATGAGTCATTATTTAATGAACCTTTTACAAAATAGCTCTCGATCATTAGTCTTTAATGAGCCATTCTTGAGTCACTAATGACTCGTTAATTATGTGCGATTGATTTATTTTAATCAAGAACCAAGATTGGTTGTCCCAGTTTTCATACAAAAACAGTTCTTATTTGAACTTTCCCTTAGATTATATAGAGTAAAATTTCAAGGAGAACATCCATTTTGGATAGTACACAGAGAACAAATGTAAATCGAGAAAAATTAATGGTATTACTCTTATGTTTAATTTAAATAACAAAACGATAAACTTGTAGACTATATTCATAAACAAATACAAAAACTAGATAAAAAGGTGCACTATATGCATCTAGCACACGCATCTAGTTTTTGTAGCCATTAGATTAATTTCTTTAGGACACAGATCTATTTTTCTTGTTCTTCTTGAAACAAGTATTCTCCCTTGATGTTGTCTCAGATCATATAGGGTATGGATTAACGAAGAACAACCCTTATTTAAAAAACTTAAAAAAGCAATATAATCGAATATGCATATATATATATATATATGTGTGTGTGTGTGTGTGTGTGTACGTAGATATGCATATTTATACCCTATATATGTGCATGTGTGATGTGTGTATAGGGTATGAATAAGCATTTTTGTAAATCAAATATGCACTTTCCGGCTAAAAATACAAATTGTGTAAATCAAGTAATAGATCATATTGATCTAAAGGCTGAAAAAAAGATGCACTTATTGATCCTTGTTTTATATATATATATATATTAAAAGGAAAATGGAGCTGTTAGCATAAATTTAGCTTATAAAATAATTTAGTAGTCATATGGGTTAAGTTCACTAAATAAGAATTTGTTTTTGTCAATGTCCTATTATAAGGTTTTACTCTTTCATTACTAATATAGATTAACATACTCTTAGATGTAATTTGATTATATATGAGTAATTGATCGATGACCGCCAACTAGTTAAATAATTTAAAACTCCTCTCCTCCCCCTAAACCAGTAATCACACACTCACTCTTTCTCCCTTTCATTCACTACTCTCTCTCTCTCTCTCTCTCTCCCTCTCTTTCTTCATAGGTCTCTCCTCTCTCCCTTCCTTTCTTTACCATTTTAGATCAAGGCTTGGTGTTTGTATGATTGTTTGTGGGAGTTCAATATGGTTTAGGGTTCTAGATATAATTGAAGTGTGAGAGTGTGTGTATGTTCAAATATTGATCTATTGTTTTAAAGATTTGTGTCTATGAGTGAGTGTATGAGAGAGAGAGAGAGAGAGAGAGAGTGAGTGAGTGAGAGAAATGTTAATGATCAATTTTCAATCTCTGTGATGATGATGTCTTTTTTAAATCTTTGTTTTGGTTTTGAACGTGTTTTGAAGATCAATTATGACTATGTGTTCTTAGGGTGGGTGTGTCTATGTGTCTAGTGTTTCTACATTTGTTTGAGTGAGGGTGTGTCCTTGGTATGTATATATGTTATTGGTTGTTTAGGTTTTCCAAATATACCCTTCATGGTGTGTATGTGTTAGTGTGTGCGTTCTTAGTGTGATTCAGATGTTTATTCAATATTCGAACATGTGTTTTCTTGGTGATTTATGTGTTTTCAAGATCTGAATGTGTGTTTCTTGGTGTGTTCTTGATTTATTGTTAGATTTAGGTTTTGATTTGTTGTTGTTAGATTGGGTTTTCAGAGTTTCTACCAATTTGTTACGTTAGATTTTAGTTGGA
This sequence comes from Drosophyllum lusitanicum, assembly GCA_032274825.1. Lineage (NCBI taxonomy): Eukaryota > Viridiplantae > Streptophyta > Magnoliopsida > Caryophyllales > Drosophyllaceae > Drosophyllum > Drosophyllum lusitanicum. The sequence continues at coordinate 7,269 of JAUEJL010100605.1, forward strand.
GATCTCAAGAACTTGATATGAACACTATGTAATTCAAAGAAACATTCACAATATCTTCATGAACTAAATTAAAATAAAATGTTGGAACATTTTACAAAACTTAAAATTATTAAATTTTTAATAAAATATTAAATTATAGGTTATCATGAATGACATAGGTTAATTTCACTAATATATTTGGAAAAGAAAATTTCTTTAAAATGTATCAAACTTAATTTTTTGTTATTGCGTGTATAAAACTTTTAAACTTATTTTTTAATGTAATTAGACTTTCAAAATTTATATCTAAACTTATTCAATTTGTTAGGCCACCCGTAGCGGGTGTCTAGATTCCTTCGCATTGCCTTCAGGTAACTTTGAGTTGATCGGGAACACCCCTACCCCCATTTCGGGTTCCCCTCTTTTTCCCATTTCGGCTTCCTGCACCCGATATAACCCGAGGATTATTTTTGGTTTTGTAGAGAGAGTAAGGAGAGAGAAAATATTTGAGTTGTTTGGGTTAATTTAGGATGAGTGCTACTTAGGTTTTGGGTTAATTTGGGTTTGAAAAAAAAAGAAAAAAACTGATGTGACAATTGATGTGACATTTGGGTTAGGAAATGCTATACTCATAGCCTTATAAAAGGTTGCATGCCGACCTGATGGCGGTTGAGACCGATGAGAAGGTGGTAGATGATATGTGTGTTGACATATATGTTTCCTTGATAATTCAAAATAGAATAAATATTAGTTTAATTAATAATAATAATAATAACCAAAAAAACTTAAACTTATCCCCTTTGCAAACAGAAACCAAGAGATGTGGTGATTTCATTATCTCTAACTCTATCATTTATGTCTCAGAAAGGTCTTTATCAACTCCATTATATGTAACATCACCAAATTTGGTTTCTAATTTTGATTTAGTTTCAACGATTTATTTAGACTCCTTTTAAAAGTCTCTAGCTCACACATACTACTGATTATTATTGTTGTCAGATTTGGTTTCGTGTTCTGATTTTGATTAATATTGATGTTGGCTTTGCTTTAGGGTATAGGGTTTCAACTTCATTTAATTTTTATGTTTAATTCGCATATCTCGTATATGCACACACAATCATTGTTCAACAGTGATTTGACGGTGCAATAGCGATTCAAGGTTCTGATTTTGGTCGTGATATGTTCATGTTTGAGGTTGATGGTAGTCGCGATAATCACAATGGAAATCTGTGCATGTTTGAGGCTGATGGTTGCGGTGGAGGCTCAAAATGCTAAGGCTATTTGTACATGTCGGAGATTTGTATATGTTCAAGTCGCAATAAAGAGAACTCTTCATGTCCTCATAATAGTAACAATAATAATAATTATTATTATTATAATGATAATTTACTTTACAAAATAAATGAAAACATATATACGTTACCTGGTTAACAAGTTATTTAGTACATGAATTGATATGTTTTAAAAGATTAATATATCAAAAAGGTAAATTTTAAAATTTAATACAATTAATAGCAAAATATATAAAGGTTGATAATTTTTAATAATTTTGGCACAAAAAAATAGGAAATTAAAAGATACACATTGTAATTTAAAGTCCCGGCCACAAAACAAAGTGAGATGATTTGTACACAATATTTTTTGTCACACACAATAATTATGATTTTATTTACCCTTACAAACCTACTAACTATTTTTCTCAACCACATGTTCAATAGTATTGTTGTCCAAACATACACCTTTTGTTGTGTATGACAAAAAAAATGGTGTGTACAAATTGAGTTTTCATGTATACATTTAGACTCGGCATGTCTAATTTCATGCATACGTTTAACACTATAACTGTAATTTCTTTCTTAATTACGGGTATGATCGATTTCAATAACGAACATTTCGGCCAAAATTGCACAAGTTTTTTTAATGTTAGTAAACAACAAGCACATACATCCTGTAGATTCTACACCTTTCTATTGATGTAGAGTTTAAGACTTAAACCTTAACCTTAAAAAAATAACACCTTACTATACATATCTTAGATCAAAGGCTCTTTTATCGGATTATGTAAGTTTGACAGTGCATTTGAAACAGAAAGGATTGAATGAGATGTCGGTAAAAGAAGTTGATATAGATGGATTTCAATTGCGCCATATTATCCAAAAAGAATCGTATTAAAGACTTGAAAAAGAATAGACTTGAGAGGCCCACGTGGAAATTCCAGCTTCTTTGGTTTTGTTCCCTTAGTGGGTCTACTTTCAGGAGATATATCCATATACTGGGCCCCATCACTTGTTTCTTGCTTACTGCCTTATTGTTCAATATTTGGAATTGGAGCCCATCAAAAGAAAACATATAAAAATGACCATATAATGGTGGTCACTAATCAAATAGTTGGTGGGTTGTTCTTTTTCATTAAAGTTTAATGTTCCAATGCATGTATCATAGTTATGTGAAGTGATTTTGGTCACAAATCTCTAATGGATTGCAATGCAATCAACAAAGAGATTTGTTGAGAGGTGTATGGGACCATGCCTCATTGCTCAACATTACTTGGTTTCATTCCCCTTGAGGCAAATTGAATGAATATGTATTTTTAACATTTTTTATCAATATTAATACACTTAAAACCGTGAAGAATTACGACCAAGCGTGAAAAAATTGGATGTTACTATCTTCTATCAAATCTTTATATTTGAAAGTGTTAAAATTGGAGTAGAAAATCACATTTATTATTGTGGACAAATTATCTAAATTTTCACACTTCTAAGCGTGGAAAATTTGAAAATTATCTAAATTTGAAAATCTTTATTATTCTACAATGAGGAGGGTTTACTCCCTCATCGCGCGTGGCTTGAGCCTTGCATACGGTCCTATATGGATGTCACTGCGAATCCAGACTACTAACATAACTTCACTATTAAAAAAAACTATGACTCAAGAATCACACTGATGATGTCAACTAAACAGGTTGCGATCTTTGAGAATGTGAAAAATAATTCATGAGATGAGAAAATAATTCATAAAGTTGTTACAAATATTCAAAGTCAATGTGATTAACTTATTTTAACGATATTATTAATTTTATTGTTTAAATATAACAATTTTATTTGTTGTAACAAATAATGTTAATTATGTGTATCCAATTTTGCAAAAATAAATAAATATATCATAGTAAAACATTTTTTTGGTATTTTGTGGGGTGGGGTTGTTTAATTAATTGAATGTGAGATAATGGATAAAACATTTTAATTTTTAAAAAAGAAAATGCAAGATACATGTAAACTGATATTGTTATGTTTCCTCTTATATAGCCTTTTCTATCTTCTTCTGAATTAAATATTTTGTTTTATCTAAACTTCACTCTATATACACGCACTAGACATTACTAGGAACATGTAATATATTAAGAAGGTCTAGGAATCAAGCGAGGCACATATTTTTAAGGGATTAGTGCGCGAAAATATATTCAAGTTGTTATATTTTATTATTATATGTACTGGACTTTTAAACTTACCATTTAATGTATCCAACCTACAAAACTTACTTTTTTATGTATTAGTTTACCTTTTCAGCTGTTAGCCGGTTTCCTTTGTAATTAAATTTATTGTTGATATGGAATAGCCACGTATACCTAAATGACTGACATGGCACAACTAAGTGGATCTGACCCAATCCAAACCCATTCGCTACCCGATCCAAACCCATACCCATCGATGTAGAATTGAATTTAATAAGACTTCATCGGTTGTTTGTCGTCAGTTTGTTCTTCAACCCGCCATTTTCCCCCGAAGATTGAAAACTCCTCCGACATTCTTCTGCGATTTTGCCCTAATATCAATGATTAATGGTTAAAGGTCAGTTTCTACACACGAAATGGATGAATGTCTTCAATTTTTGCTTTGAATCGACTCGATGTTTTTTGAAAGTGTATGACATAGTGCATTGAGGACTTGTACCTTTTGAAAAGTTTAAATTTTTTTCTTGTTTAGTAGTGTATTATCAGTTTCTGTTTTGTTCCCAATCGAGAAAAATATAGGGTTTCAGTGTTGTTTGCTTATTTAGGCACTTACGGGGTTTCTTTTATTGCAGTATGGTAAAGGCATATTTGCTTACAGTGCATCATGATGGATGTTTTATGTACAATCCTCTACGGTATGATAATGGTACTACATTGGATATCCAAATTCCAAGGATTTGTTATGAGGAAATGATTTCTTTTCTTGAGAAAGATACATCATCTATAGTTTCTGCCCTGTATTGGTGTCTTCCTGGTAATGAGCTTGAAAATGGTCTACTTAGAATAGATAATGACTCTGATTTGGATACACTATTTGATATTGGTGATGGGTATGGTCATTTAAATGTATATATAGATCGCTTTGGTGATGATATGACCCACTACCTTGTAAACAATGACGTAGAAAAGGGGAATGAAGAGGTAGAAAAGGGGAATGAAGATGTATAAAAGGTAAACGAAGATATAGAAAAGGTGAATGAAGATGTGTTAGACACCGATTATGTAGAAGAGGGGAATGAGGATGCATATGAGACTGATGATGAAGAGGTACAAAATGAAATTGAGAGTGATGATGACACTGATGTTCATTTATTAGATCATTTATCTAAAGGAGAAGAGGATGGTAGAAGTTAGGAAAAAGAAAGCTAGTGCTAAGAATGCCCACCCAAAAGAAACTTACCAAAGCTAGGTGTAGGGAAAAAATGATAAGGATGATCATGAAGATTTCTTAGCTAGTGGCAGAACATGATGAATTTATGGATGATTTGTTGAAGGCTTTAAAAATTGAAGAAGATGCTGACAATGAAGAGCATGTTGAATCTGATCATGAAAATGACAAATATCCAATTCATGATCCATCAACACATTGGAAACTTAAAAAGCCAGTGGTATGTTCTTTTGCCTTATTGGTTCAATGTATATTTGTAACTTATGTAATGTTGATTTATTTGTTTATGTGTAACAGGTAGGTGAGAGATTTGAATCTCTAAAGCAATTCAAAGAGTGTATTACATCCTACGCACTTGCAAATGGCTATTCCATTTGGTATGAAGTTAGTTCAAATAAAAAGATGATTGCAAGGTGTGGTAGCAGGCCAAAAAAGGTTGCAGATTCGAGTCAAGGAAAGCAAAGGAAAACAGATAGATACCTTAAGAAAGAGAATGATGGTAGAGATGTTTGCCCCCAATGTCCGTGGAGATGTTATGCAAGGTGGATGAGGAAAGAGGCTTCATTTCAGGTTATAAGTTTAAAGGATGTTCATAATTGTACTAGGAAATTCAAGTATGGTTCTTTGATTAATTACAAGTGGATTGGAAAGGAGTTTGGTAGTAAAATTAGATTAAATCCTGACATTAAGTTAGTTGAGCTAGCTGATTTAGTGATGAAGAAATATAAATGCAGTATAACTCCTAATCAGTGTAGAAGGGCTAAGTTGTGGGCACTAAATGTGTATGAGAAATCACTTGTGGAACATTATGGGATGTTAAGGTCATATGGTGATGAACTGTTGAGAAGTAATCCTGGTTCAACAGTTAAACTTGGTGTAACAACCAATCCTGATGAGAAAGTATACTTTGACAGATTTTATGTATGTTTACATGGTTTGAAGGAAGGTTGGAAGAAAGGTTGTAGAAGGATAATTGCACTTGATGGGTGTTTTTTGAAGACTGTTTGTCAAGGGGAATTGCTTACTGCAATTGGTAGGGATGGGAATAATCACATATTTCCTATTGCATGGGCAGTTGTCAATGTGGAAAATAAAGACAATTGGGAGTGGTTCATAACACTGCTTGGTGAAGATTTGAATATGTCAAATGGTCAAGGTTTGACATTAATGAGTGATCAACACAAGGTATATCATTTAACTTTAGTTCTATCAAGTTTAATTTTGCTAAATTTACTTCCTGTTTTAATATTTTAACTTTAATTCTGTTTTAGGGATTGATAGAAGCTGTGAAACAAGTCATGCCTTTTGCTGAACATAGACAATGTGCTAGACACATATATGAAAATTTTAGAAAA
>JAUEJL010100616.1:0-13284 GCA_032274825.1 Drosophyllum lusitanicum
GTGGACTTTTGTAACTCTAGAATTATTTTCAAATTTTCCACGCTTAGAAGTGTGAAAATTTAGATAATTTATCCACACTAATAAATGTGATTTTTTACTCCAATTTTCACACTTTCAAATGTAAAAATTTGGTAGAAATTAGTAACACCCAAAATTTCTACGCTTGATCATAATTCTTCACGGTTTTAAGTGTATTAATATTGATAAAAAAGTGTAGATAATCGACATCTTTTTTGTAGTGTGTTTTCGATTTTGTTTAGAATTTGTGTGTTTTTAGTTGTGTTTTGAGTATTCCAAAATTAAGGGTGTGTTTAGCTTAGATTATTAATAGCTTACAGGTTCCGCTTAACTGTAATTAGATTATTTATTCCGACTTATTTTCTAAGTTCGGGCTTATTGTCACTTAAAATAAAAAATAAGTTGAGCTTTTGAAATATAATTGAGCTTATAAGCCCATAATAAGCTATAAAAAACACCTTTTAAGAGTTAGAGGGCTTTGGATACACTCATACACATGTTGAGTGTTCATATTACAAAAGTGTGTTTGTAGCTTAGTTCAAATTTTCAATTTTGTTCAAATCCCCTGTCTAGATTTTTCGGTTAAGTCTACGTTTTGTTTCAATGAGTTTATGGTTGTGTTTTCTAGTACAAGAGTCGATATTTATTCTTCATATTCTGAGATGATAACCAATAAATTACGCACAAAAAATAAAAAATAAAAAACATAACCAAAGGCGGTGTGTTGACGAACTGTGATCAACACACACAAATCATAAAGCTAATAAAAAATCCCTAAGCAATTAATGTAAAAAAATAAAAATAACCTTACATTTATATTAATCAAAATCCTAATCAGTGCTAACGAAAGCAATCAATCTAGAGTGGAATAGTTCGCTTCGATGAGTTAATGACGACGACCTTGGATGGTGGTGTACGCAGCGACAACCTTTGATGAGTCATTTGATGATCTTCCTTCTATAAATGTTGTAGACTTGCTACACCCAACAAAGTCAGCAGACAATTTAATCGACTTGCTAGTTAAAACAAGGTCATAGAGAGAGTTAGTGTACGATGGTGGTGGTTATGTCAAGGAAACGATTATAGGGTGATGGTGGATGTTGAGGTGGCGGTGGAAGTGATGACTTCATTGTTTTCATCTCAGGCTATAGTGGTTTGTACGAGGACGATGAATGCAGTTCTAATATAGAGGGGGAAGGGGTGGATTATGGTTGGTGTTCGTATGGTGGTGGTGATGGGTGAATCTCGATGCTGGCTTTGTGTGATTGTGTGACTCCTGATGGTGGCTATGAGTGGACTAACGAAAGAGTTGATCATAGAAAGATGATAGGGCGACGTGTTTGGAAACAAGGACATGTAATATTTTGTTTCCAAGTCTATACCTATCAGTAAACTATTAATTATTAATTGAATAATTATTTTATATTATCTTCTTGTTTTGCCTATGTTTGGGAACTTAGCAATAAGAATTTATTTAGAGGGTCTTAAGGGATGTTTGTACATGAGGAATGTGGGAAAGGGTATAATTACTCATTTAGGACACAAAACCCTAGGAGAAGCACGATAGCCGTTTTGTGACTGTGTGTTTGTGGTGTGGTGTGTGAACCTGTTACTGCCGAGAAGAGGAATGCACAAATCGATATTATTCTTTCTTCAAATCATCAAGGAATCATCAGGATTTGATCCTTAATCCTTTGTGGTTAATTTCCTATAGTTTTTATAGCAATTGATTGAGATTAGAATGGGTTTTAAGAGTGAGTCACTGTTCGAAAATATAGATAGAACCGAGAACAAAAATTGGACCTAGATCATTCAATACATGATATGAATTCAATTAATCGATAAGGGTTGATTAAATTGGTGTTAGGAATCCATTAAAACAAGAATGAGTGTAAATGACTGGGTTTCAAATGAGTTTGGATCTGGATATGTCGACTGTGTTTGATAGGAATCACATATGTTCTTGAGGAATCATAAACTCAAAACTAGGTGTTAAACTATGAATCGAAGACCTTAATTAGCTTAGGTTCAAATCATAAACTGAGTTGAGTCTCTACATGAGATTCCTCAATTGCAAATCGCAAGGCTTGAATCGTAAACCGACCCATAACATCGGCTGTAAACTCGTAATCGTAAATCTTATGTATAAAGGAATCATGAATTAAAATCATAAAATAGCCTTTGGTGCCAATCGAAAACTGAGAATTGAAAAGTAACCCTTGAGGACAATCATGAAATTGTAATTTAGGATCGTAAGTTGGATCCGGAACTTGAGTCGTGAAACATAGGGTGTGTATGAGTCATAAAATACAATTGCAGAACATAAATCGTGAATTGGCCTTGGAGCCTATCGCAATTCATGGATCGTAAATTGTAAATCGGTGTAGGACATGAATCAAATCGCAAATCATAATCATGACGTGGAATTGTAAAACAAAAAGCGTAAAAACTCAAGGGTGAGTCAGAATCGTAAAGCAAGGACGAGTATGCATCGAAAACTCTGATTAGTGTCTAATTATGTATAGATTTTATTGTAGGTTCTTGTCAGTAATCACCCTACCTCAGGCTATTCGCTAGTAAGCCGTTGACTAAGTTTAATTTGCAATTAGATAAGTTTACATAAACTTACTCGTTATATTGTGATATGTACTCGTAGTGTATGTGAAGTGTCATGTATGAGTTTATATGTGAACTGCTGATAGCTAAACCTGTTAAACGTGTAAACTACTAATGATCTGTGATTTGTGTGGACCAACCAAGCTTGTGTGACTAGTTGGGAGAGAATAACATTATCTAAAGGTGGGACCTGTGATGTGTCATAGCGGATGAGGCCCGAGTTTAGGCATCAACGGGTGGGACCCAAGATGCGGCAGCAAGGGAGGGGTCTAGCTGCAGTATGTGTATTACTTGCGATGTGTGCTATCCGCTATAAAGTGTAAGTTTGATGTTAACTCAATAAGCTTTGTGCTTACCCATTGTTATTTATGTTTTCAGGGACTTCGGGTAAAGACAAGAGCAAGGCTCCCACATGACAACAGAGCAACAACCTTTATTTTTGTGAATTAAATATCTGAGACAATTACTTTCATAGCTTCTGTTGTTATTACATTTTTTATACTTCAATTCGGAGGTGAATGTACTTATGCGTTTTGAATGTGGGAATTTATATAGTGATGATGGTTCTTGATATTATATTAAGAAAAAAATAATTTTGGACGTTACAGGACACATGGAATGATATGTCTGGAAACAAAGATAAAAATCGAAATGACCATAATACATTCATGCGCAAGACACGTAAGAGCGTATAACTAATAGGGGTACCATAAATAACTGCATTTGTAATGAAATAATAACCAAAATAAGCTGCGTTATAATTTTTGAAATTAAAGGACGACCTCTGCGAATTAACCCAAATCTCATATACAAAATTTGTAATTAATTGAGGATTTTATGAGAAGGGATTATATAGAAATTAAAAAAGAAGGATTTAGAATACCCAACCTTAAATCGTTCACACCTTTCATTTGTAGGAGAGGACATTTGTAGGGGAGATGATTTGTCTATAACGCATATTTACAATATACAACAAAATGGTGTGTTTGAATGATAACACTCTTAAACACGTGAATAAAAAAAATAGATAACAAGTTTATTAAAACATAAAATAAAAGTTATAATTATTACGTAAGGTAAAGTAGTTTTGTATAAAAATAACACGTCTTTAAAAAATATTAGGTTGGATTTACCAAACAAGAATAAATTAAAAATTAAGTGGTAAATGATAATTATAGGGGTATAAAGCTAGAAAGAGAAGAGGTTAGATGTGAAAGGAATAGAAGATAGATTAGAGGGGCATGTGAAAGGGGGTGAAAGGGGGTGAAAGGGGGAGGTAGAAACAAGAAACAAGAAACAGAAGCGGTGGTCGCATCGGCGCGCATTGGAAGACGGAATTTAATTTTCTAGACAGCCATTTGGGAACCTACTACGAGCGTTGCGACTGACTTTGTGTGCATCTGCCTTCTTTCGTAATTTAAAGAAAGATTACCCCTACTTTTCATTTCTTTAGAATCCAACTTCCACCTTTCTTCCCTCAAATTCATTTCCATTTCACCCAACAAACAACACAATTTCGTCTTTCATTTCTCTCATTCTCATCTACACTTCCCAAAACCCCTCTTCTTCCCTCAACTGTCTTTGCTTAAACAGCCAGATACCTGATTATTTGATTGATTCTTTGTTTGATTGTTTGTTTGTTTGTTTGTTTAGAGAGAGAATTTGGTAAACATGAGGTCCTTTTGATCATCGTCTCTGTCAACAACCTGTTTCAAGATCTTCTTAGCGTTAGATCCATCGCCTGTAATCTTGGGTCTTTTTTCAGGTATGTTCTTGGATACTCTTTTTCATCGATCATGTTTACAATACCCAATTTCAGTTTTGTGTTTTCCTCAAATTTCTCATCATTTTTCTTGTTCATGTTGTTTTAGATGATGGGTTTTACCTGAAAGGGGCTGCTTTCCCCTTCTTTCTAATTTTGTCTTTTTGTAGATAACCTTATATTATTTAGATTTAAGTATGCATCTTCTCTCTTGTTTGACTGTTTTAATCGTTTACTATTTTACCTGATTCATATTAACGAATGTGTCTCAATAGCTTCTATCATATTATATTGTTCTTGGAACAAGGTTTGATGTTTCTGGGCTGTGTAAATATATACATGAATTGATTGTAGATTAGCTTAGATCCATGTGATATTATTGCATGTTGATTTTGAGCAGATGGGGTGAAAATTGATTTCAAGATTAAGGGTTGGGTGGTGTTTGTTTGGTTTGAAAGGTCTTGTTGTTTGTTTGCTTGAGTTGCAGGTTGAGGTCTTCATGGTGTACACCTGTTATTTTTTTGTTGCTTGAAGTTTTGACATGTATCTACCTAATTTAGGTCATAAGTTTGACTTTTCTACACCATTAATCATGGTTTGGTGCTTGACCACTTTGGAGTTTAATGGAGTAGCACATTTACAAGTGCATATTGTGAAAAACAAGGAGTTAATTAGTTGTTTCTTTATTGAAAACTGTACTTACCTGCAACAACCTTCTTGACAATACATATTTTAAGTTCAAGACTCTGTTTATTGAAAAAAAAGATAATTTTAAATGGACTTAAAAGCTCTTTAAGGATTTTTCCAAAAGGTTGTGTTTTTCTTACATATCTTCCATTTTGTTGACAATAATGTTAGTTACTCGATTTTATTTATTGAATGCTACACACGACATTGGTTTATTCACCTGGTACTGATTCTTGTTCATCTCAGGCTTTTGCAATATTTTGAATAAAAGATTCATAAACCATTGTTGATCCTAATGCAAGGGCAAACGGGTGCAAGTGGTTCCTTACCAGAAACCTTAACCTTGGAACATGGTTCAACTTCAAGTGATTCAGGTGTTGTTGAGCAGCAACTTTGCTGGACTAATTTCATGCTAAAGCCATCAGCCAATGCAAATGAAGAAAGCCAAAACATCAGCATGTGGAGTGTGGGTGAGTCGAGTTCAAGTTCTGTGCCAAACCAGGTGAGTCAGAACCGAGTTGACCCAAAAACAGAACATGGCTGGTCGTCGCTAATGAAAACTTGTCCTGAACCACACCAACATGAACCACCCACAAGTATGCTTTCCTTGGGTGATGTTAATATGAACATAACCCGTAATCATGCTAGCAACAGTCATCATCATGGTCCTTTGTTTGTGCAGAATTCTCGTTCTGATTCTGTTCCTCAAAACGTAACTGTAAATCCATCAACTTTTATCGGTATCAAGCCCTCAAATTATGCTAGTAGTTCTTCTTCTGACCCTTTTGAAATGGAGAACCGACAGTTGCCCTGTAAAAGAAAAGCAACTGAATTGAGTATAGGTCAATCATCTTCCGGGATTGAAAGTTCGAATATTTTTCAAAGGCCGGTTTCAGAAAACCCTCCACCACTTAATTCAATGGTTTCTAATCAAATTATCTCGAGATTTGCATCAGGTGTTGGCGTTTCATCTGACAATCGTTCTGCAGGAAACACTCGTAGAAACGTTCGGATAAGAATTAATAACTCACGCCTACAAGATCCATTGCCTGCTAGTAATAATAATAATAGTAACAATGGGCAACTAAATTTTTCGTCTCCATATCCTTCTTTGGGACTTAACCCTGTAATAGCAACAACAGGTGAAAATTCAAATTCATCAAGTCTTGAGGGTCAACCTATGTTGCGGGTCCCTGTACTGAGAAGAAATTTGCAAGTATCGTCTAGAAATAGGAGTTCTAGCTCTAGAGCTAGTCGTTCCACTTCATTAAATATTGGTGGTTCAGGAGGTAACCCAAGAACAATGCCGATAAATATTTCAGATCATCCTTTATTTGTCCAGCCCCGTGACTTAAGAAATGCTACTGAAACTCCAGTTAACTGGAATTTGAACTCCAGCGGCGGGAACGAGAATGTAAACAACGCGGTACCTAATTTGACCCCACATCGTGGTTCTTCACAATATCCTTATAGAAGATTGTCTGAAATTCTTCGTCGATCGTTATTGTCCTCCACTGATTCCGAGTCTGGCGTTGGTGGTGGCGGTGGAGGACAAAACATTAATCTTTTCTCTAGAATTCCACCGCCTGTGGGTGGTACTTCAGCTTCTTCACAAGAAATCGGAATCGCGCCTGTAATTGGTATTCCGGGGGGTCATCATCATCTACCTCATTTGAGATCCTCAGTTCGACATGTCGATGGTGCTTTTGGATTCCCATATCTCGCACGAACAGGTGCTGGTGGAAGTGAAAGAAGAGGCAGGCTAGCCTCAGAGGTGTGTTTTATAATCTATAATCTATAATCTATAATCTATTATCAAGATTAAATTTTTGTGTTAAAAATGTAGTAAAAGTATTGCATCTCTGTCTGGTGCAGATGCGCAACATTTTGGATCTTATACGCAGGGGAGAGGGTTTGCGATTTGAGGTTGGTTTTCAACAAGCATTATGCAGCTTTATTCGTGTAGAAATTTATGTAATTATGTTTTTATTTTTTGGCAGGATGTTATGATTCTAGATCAATCGGTGATCTACGGCATGGCTGATATTCATGATCGGCACAGAGATATGCGGCTTGATATTGATAACATGTCTTATGAGGTAATAAAAAAAATTGACGAAAAAACTTCTTTTTTTGTGTAAACAATGAAAAGAAATGAACTATAATACGTAATATGCATTCAGGAGCTATTGGCTTTAGAAGAGCGAATTGGGAACGTCAACACTGGATTAACCGAAGAAAACATTTCTAAATGCATGAAACAGAAATCTTATGCCAGTGTGGCAGGGCCGACAGACGTCGAACCTTGCTGCATATGTCAGGTACCCGTTATTTTTCTTTTTAAGCTTTTTACCAGATTATTACTCGTCGTGCAGATCACTGTAAAAGATTCATTGATTGTTTTTTTATAAACTTATTAATGATTCATCAGGAAGAATACAAGTATGGAGATGATCTGGGGGTGTTGGAATGTGGGCATGATTTCCATTCAAGTTGCATTAAACAATGGTTGCTTCAGAAGAACTTTTGCCCTGTGTGCAAGTCAACGGCTTCAAAATGAGAGTTAGGATTGAGGTTTTTGTTGAAGATGACAATTACTTCATCATTGGATCATCAAGAAGCATGAAGAAGAAGAAGACTCAAGAAGCATGAAGAAGAAGAAGACAACTAAGGTGGATTTGGTAATGTTTTTGAGGGAAATAAGTAATATTCTTTGGTAATTGCAGCACCCCTTTCCTCCTAGAGCATCATTGGAGTATTTGTATGTTTCTGTTCTAATCCCATAATCCCATTTATTTAATTTAATTTTTCTTTTTTGGGATTTAGGTCTCCTTGTGGAGAGGATAATATGGAATCAAAGGTAGAACTAATGCCATTTTCTCATTTGTTTATTACCAAGTTATTAAGATTTTGTTTGCATCTCTGCTTCAATATATCTTTAAAGGTGGGTCGGGTCGGGTTGGGTTGGTTAAGTATAGGCGGTCACCTCAGGCATATTTCTAGAATATTAGGTACCAATTGAAATTGGCAGATCTTGAAGAGAAAGAAAGATGGCCACCAGATATTTGAATAAAGGAGATTATCTTTTTGTTGTTGCTACAATAGCCGAGTGAGAGGAGAGAGTTTAATACTTTAATACCATATATTTTATAATATTTATGTCAATTTTTTTATTGATTAAACAACAAACAAATACCAAATAAACGTGTTTTTAATAGGGCCATAAATAAACGGATCAAATATGACCCGATTTTCTAACCTTAACCGAACAAATAGAGACACAAATGGGTAAAATAGAGACACACAAATGGGTAAAGAACGAATTCTTGTGTTCTTATTTGTTCGTCTAGAATATTTGTATATTCCTGTTTATTTACGTTTGTTCCTTTAAATGCTAGAAATGAACAGATACGTATATAAATATACCATAAAGCAAATACATATAATTAAACATAAACAAACCCATTAGACATACAAACATTAACAAACGTTTCTGAACATAAATGAACGAACGAGATAGTAGTTTTATGTTCATTCATTTAAGTAAACGAACAAGTTTTTTTGTTCATTTCTATTTTCTTTATTAAATGGGTGTGTTTGGTGAATAACCTTTTAAAGTTAATAAGTTTTTATTTTGAAAGAAAACGCTATAAGTCTTGTTCGAATAGAAAATTTGGAAGTTTTTTTTAACAAAAAGCTCTAAAATAAAAAGCTTTTTGAAGTAACTTTTAAAACTAGCTGAAAGCCTTTTTTATATACAAACTTACCTAAATACCTTTTTAAAAAATTATTTTACAATTTATCCTATTTTTATGATTTGTCTTTTTTTTGTCATTTTACACTATCTAGCTCAAGCTACCAGCTACTTTGCCAAACACATATACAAATAAAATATACAGCTTCCAGCTCCAATTATTATTACTAGCTTCCAGCTCCAACTATCAGTACCAGCTTTCAGCTATCGGCTACCAACTTCGAATTACAACTATCAAATATTTCCGCCAAACAAACTCAATAAATGAATAGTTCACCTAACGTTCGAATTGTTTAAACCCTAAATATTATGATGAACTACAACTTATAAGTTTTGGTTCAAGCATATAAGCCTAACCGCATTACAAGATGCTCCTCACAAGTTAAGTAAATTGAATCCTCTTCAATTTTTTTGTTTGTTAATGTGTCACTATGTTTCTATCTAGAAATCATGAATATCGTATCGTCACAAAACACTTAACGCATTTAAATTGATTATCCAAAATCATAATTTACTTCAAGTTTAGTTTTTCCTTATAACATGAATTTTAGTTTTCCTTATAACATGATTTTTAATAACTCTAGACAATGAACTTTCGACTTTGGGCCATCTTAGCATCACGACACTCTACACTCTTCAGCACTGTCACAAAAAAAATATCTTTGTAGTGATTCATCGTGACTTTAAACAACTTTTTATCTTTCCTTCAGTGTTGAAAGTTAAAAAAAAGAATCCGGCATATGGTTGCCAATTTACTTATGCTGATGCCACTCCATAACAATTCCCCGTCCCATACTGATCGCCATATTAGCAATGCCAATCACTCGCCCCGACTAGATGCCCTTAAGCTTTAACCAAAACTAAATCAACTTGTATTTATCAAGAAAACCTCTTTTTTAATCATTTAAGACTGTAACAACCAACCAATCTTCTCAAAGTCAAATTAACCTTAATGCATGGCGCTTTAAAATCTCCTACTTGTCTTTCTATTCAAAATCTCACCAAACCACATAAATACTTCAATCAATTATTTAAATTAGTCTAGTTATTGTTAGTTTCCCCATAGTTGTTTGCAATCTTGGTTTACCTTTAACACTGTCGATTTTGGATTTTTATTATTAGCTACAAGATATCATAAAAAAAAATAAAACTAATTGAAATTTAGGGTGTTCTTCAGGTTTACAATTATTCGGTTTGTGTTAATTGAGTTTTTGATTGTTATTGACATTACCGAATATCACCGCTAAAAAAGGGTATTTAACTATTAATTGTGTTTGTGAAATATTTTTCTAAAATTTAATTACATTATTACATCACAAAAAATAATAAGTGACACCTTAAAATTTGATTTACTGCACCGTTTTAAAAAGCCTCTCATCGTGTGCTAGATTGATTAATGGGCTGTGCTACCGTACCTAACCAAAGAGGTCTTCCCTAATGGAACATTTTCATGTGATTAAGAGGATGAGATGATAATAAAATCATCGCTTAGTTTTTTCGGATATATGTTAAAACAGGAAATCCTTCTTTTCTTTTAAAGAAAAAAAAAGAAGATATTGAGAGAATGCTAATAACATATTGGTAGATAGAAATAACAAGTGTTGGGGGAGGACGCAATAACAAGTTGGCCGTTCAACTCTTATCAAGAGATAATATTATTAATTAAATATGTTTTGACTTTTTCTTTATTTGACCAAAGATCCAATGTTGTTATTCGGAGAACTTGAATTGGGAAGCAAGCGAGAAGCGAGTGTCTTCTTTTATTTACTCCAAACGACTGCAGTTTGTTTGAGACGGTTTTGAATTTTTTTTATAATTCGACTTCTACTTATTTATTTCGTGGATCCGATTTTATAAGTTGTTTTATTCAAGACGTTAAATATTTATTTTTAAAATTATTACCGTAACTTACGTCCTTTTGTTATCTAAACACATGAGGGTATTTGGACCATTTAACATTATTTCTATTTTACTTCGTCATCTTCAACCTCTAAACATGTTTTTCCCCTCTAGCTCCATCTAGAATCTTCAACCCATTTTTCTACAAAATCATAACGCTATAAAGGTTAGACAAATTGAACAACGCAGTTCACATGTGCACACTCACCTCTTGGTTGAGATATATGGTCGAATACGTTTTCCTCATGCTAGTGATGAGAATGTGTGAATAATGTTCTTCATGATTAAAGAGGGCAATGTGGCTTCTAGAAAAATCCTAGCCTAGAAATATTAAAGTCTAACCTAACTTTTTTTTTCTAGAGGACATTCAAATATTGAAGATGATGAAGGTAGCAAAGTCTACGGAAGAAAATTTTGGATGAAAATTACAAGTGTGGTTCAAGTGACTACACGTTTTTTTTTGGTACAACAAAAGTCACACATTCTCTAACGTATTTTTAAATCTACACATTCTCTACAATAAGACTTGAATCCAAGATGTTGAAACACATGTTAATGATGAGTCAAATGCACTTTGATAGCAATGGACCGGACTTAATGGTATAAATTTGACACCATCTATGTCAAAGACAAAAAAAAAAAAAAACAACAAAAATACATAATTATGAACAATTTAAGCATATTTATTTTCTTGAGTGATGAATTCTATAAGTTTTTGTAAAATGTAAGAACAAAAATGAAAATTGGTTTAAGAGAAGGGACATGTAAAGACCATTTAAAACTCAAGCTATAGGATACAAGAAAAAGGACATAACAAATTTAATTAATACTAAAATAAAATGAAATAAAATAAAATAATGTCAAGTAGTTAAAAACATAGATGAGGGGGGGAAGAAAGTGAGGTTTAAAAGTATAAAAGCAATATAAAAAGAAGGCCTCGGGAGTAGGAATTTGTCGATGAATGGTTGGAATAAATAAAATTGGTTTGAAGAGGAGTGATTGGTTGGATAACAACATTC
The DNA here is from genome assembly GCA_032274825.1 of Drosophyllum lusitanicum. Lineage (NCBI taxonomy): Eukaryota > Viridiplantae > Streptophyta > Magnoliopsida > Caryophyllales > Drosophyllaceae > Drosophyllum > Drosophyllum lusitanicum. The sequence goes on from JAUEJL010100616.1 coordinate 11,756, forward strand.
AATTCACTTGTCGTCGTGGTCTCATTTTGTGTACTCGACGATAAGTTTGTTACATCATTATATCATATCACCGTATTTTCTATAAGTGGGATAATCAACTGTCCAACCATTCATAACCGATTCGAAAAATACTCTAAATTGGCTTCATATAAATCGTGTTAAGTTCGAGCTATTCAAGTAGGCTGTTGAGTCCTCTCAAATAATTAAATACTTGACTTGTAAAGCTTGTGTCAATTTATATTTTTTCCATCTTTATATGTATATTTATTATAATGGGTTTAGTTTCTGAATGTGTACCAAATTTGTTATATTTTGCTATTATATATACACAACTTTAAAAACTACCATTTAATATATCTATGTTTAATAATAATAATACACTAAACGTTAGTTTTTCAAACATTGATATATTAAACAGTAGTTTTTAAAGTTGGATATATACAATAGTAAAATGTGATGTGAAACACAATTTCATAAACTAAACCCTATTATAATTATCATAAATTGTACCCTAGAGCTAAAAAGTATCGAGTCAAGATCGAAGTTGAGTTAGTAAAACTAAACATGATTAATATTATTTAATATCCTAATTAAGGTAATTGAGTCAAGCTTGATGGTATCGGTTAGCTCACTGAGCTTGAGTTAAAAAACGGAACTCGTTTGAGCTAGAGTTGAGTTTTGAGCTTCGAGTTTTCTAATCAAATCAAACTCAAGTTTGATACTGTGTCGACTCGACTTAGCTCAGTTACAGACCTAATTTTCTCCTTATCTTAACTAGGGTATTAGGGGGTGCATAACTGCTGAAGAAATTTATATTTTTGTTTATGGTAAATAGACATTACACGAAACATCATTAAATTATTTTTCAAGTTTACATATATGCTTTTATAGAAATTGAGAACAAGAATAATGACATTAATTTAAGTATGACAATGAGGGTTGAGGACATAAGTTCCAATGTGGTGGCGGAGGGTAAAAGCACAAGCAGAAAACCTAATGGATAAATTGGTCAAAACTATTTTTCGTTCGAGAACTGCGAGAACCAATCTTAGCTGTCCAATTCCCCCTCCTTTAATTGGATTGCCCACCCAGGAATTCCTTATATGCACCTTGCCACACTCAATCCTCCCACGCTCTTCATCCATGAATTCCACTCACCATTTGAATGACCAAGATTGGTTCTCGCAGCTCTCGTGCGAAAAACAGTTCTCGTTTGAACCCTCCCCTATATTTATATATATATATATATATATATATATATATATATACTAGCATTGTACCCGCGCAATGCAGCGGTTACAAATATTTTTTTCTCAATAACTTATCCGTTGTTAAAATAATGGTGATCTGTTTCTTTTCTAAATTATAATTTGCCAATAAAATTTTACATGGATGGTAAAATTCAACAAAAATTTGACTTTTTAACTCTGTTCTATTTTATTTATATTACTAATTTAAAAAAATCCAACAATTTTTATAAATTAAGGTTGTATGTTATTTAGATTTAATATTTATAGTTATACGTAATT
>JAUEJL010100627.1:0-13283 GCA_032274825.1 Drosophyllum lusitanicum
TGTTTTTCGTACGAGAACTGCGAGAACTGTTTTTAACACCATTAATGACTCATTAAATTTTGGTAATTTATATATTTACCCAACCGTGAATTGTGTTCGAATGAGCAGTCATTAATTTGCAAGGCTTGGTTTTCCCGAAATAACCGTCATTAATGCGTCATTAATGAAGCATTAATGAGCCGTCAAAAAATCTTAACCTTTGATTAATTTTAATCAAGGGCTAAGATTGGTTCTCGCAGTTCTCGTTTGAACATTCCCATATATATAGTAGAATATGCGGTATGATATACATACACGCTGGAGAGAATATATATCCAAAATTTTAATAAGTTTATTTAGATTATATTATTATAGGTAAGCTACCTATATGGTTTTTGTGTGTGTGTATACACACATGACAAAATGAAATCCATTTTCTTTCATACTAGTTGCGATCGAGTTAATGGCTTCTATGAACTTTTTTTTTTCTTTCAAATTGAAATTAAACTAAACACTTTAGTTAAGATAAATAAAACTGATTGTGAATTTAGTGTATTTATTGATGTAATTTATTATTATTATTGTTGTTGTTGGACGGCGTTAGTTTATTAATACGAAGTTATTGCTAATCCTTAGTTATCATTCTGGCGCGCAATTGTTGATTAAATTCCTTTAAAATCACTACTAATTTCATTGTCATTCATCAAGATGCATGATAGTTATTTGATAAACAAAATATATAATTCTAATTGTTTTTTTAATTAATATTGTTTTTTTTACCAATATACTAACAGTCCAGCGGTATCTAGTGTTATAAGTGTCTCGTAAAATTGTGGGTTCAAGTTCCACGGTGAACAAAAAAATATAAATTTGGATTAGGTTTAGAGAGCGTGTATTATGCCGTTAAAAATATATATATTATTTTTAATATATTTTGTTAAGTATTTAAATAAAATTGTGACTGCTTAATTAACTTTTTTACATTTAAACATAAATTCTATTACAATACGCTATTTTCGGTATTTAACCATATATTTTAAAAAATGTTACATAAATAAGTTATTGGCACAACTTTTTTTGGATCAAGGATGCACAATTATTTTTGTAGTAAAACATAATCAGAATGTAGATAAGGTTAGACCTAACAAATGAAATATTTAAATATATATTGTTTTATGGTCAAATTCAAATATTTAGGAAAAGTGTATATAAATATATTTTCTTAGGTTTCAGAATAAATAATGTATGATATATAATAAGGTTATTAAAATGCATCTACATTAACTAGCATTTATATGCGTGTAATGTGACGACGATAAAATTATTTGTGCTTGAACAAATATTCGATTTCAATAATGTAAATTATGGTATTTGTGAAATGTGGTGTTAGAAAATATAATCTGTTTGACAATGTATTTTTTATTTCTCATTTTTCTGTTTTCTTTATTTCTTTTTTTACAATCCACTCTTTTATTAGTTTTTGAAAAACAATAAAATAAGAAAAAAAAATATTATTATTAAATAATTATAGAGATTTTTTTTTAAACAACTGAACACACCCACACTTTAATTTACTTCTAATTTTACACATTTTCTAAATCTACACTTTTTTTTATTCACGGCAGACCCCGAACCCATGACTTATGTTATATTACTATGCACAAACACCTTACCACTAAGCTAAAAGCCCAAGACAATGACAGAAAAAGATAATCTAGCCTTAAAATTAGATTGATATAAGTGATTCAATCAAAATTAAATTAATTAAATAGTTGTCATGTTTAATGAGTTACTAAAGTAATAATTGTCATAAATTAAGGTAATCAAGGAGATGATTGATTGTGCTATTGCCGTAAGTTTGTTTGTATTTTTTGCATAAAGTCTTGTACTACTTAAAATTAAGTAATTTAAAATTTTTAAGAGATAGTATTAAATTTTTTTATAATATAGTACATATAGATATAGATTATTAAGTAATCAATAAATATATATTTAAATTTAAATAATTGTTACTTAAAATTATGCAGTAACGTCATTTATTTTTCGAACTTATAATAATACATGATGTAGGGAGAAACGGTGCAAGATTGGAGGGAGATTGTAACCTACTTCTCGTACCCGATAAAAGCAAGGGATTACTCAAGGTGGCCCGATAGGCCCAAGGAATGGAGGGCTGTGACTGAGGAATATAGCAAGGTTTTGATGGGCCTGGCCTGTAAGCTGCTAGAGGTTCTATCTGAGGCAATGGGCCTTGAAAAGGAAGCCCTAACAAAAGCTTGTGTTGATATGGACCAAAAAGTTGTGGTGAATTACTACCCAAAGTGTCCACAACCCGACCTAACATTGGGCTTGAAACGACATACGGATCCAGGAACGATCACATTGTTGCTCCAAGACCAAGTTGGCGGGCTTCAAGCAACACGAGATGGTGGCAAGACTTGGATTACAGTTCAACCGGTAGAAGGTGCTTTTGTGGTTAATCTTGGTGACCATGGACATGTAAGTGTTCTTTTCTTTTTTTTGAATTAATTGCTTATAATAACAACTTACTATTACTTCTTTTAACTAATAATAACACCCATTTTGAAATTTTATCTCAATAAATAAAGAAAAAGAAAAAAAAAACTCTACTAAACTTATTTTGTAGACATTTTCCCTATTTCCTATAACAATAATAGTAACATAATTTAGAAAAGGTACAAAATGCATCCGCGACAAAATCATATGTTACAAGTTTTTCAAGAAGCAGTCTCTTTACATGCGTATAAATGTAAAACTGTTAACATATTACCTTATCCATACTCCGTCTTTGTGGGATTGAGTATTGTTATTATTGTTGTTGTGTGAAATTATCACGACGTACACATTGGCTTGATAATGACAAAATTCGGATTTGGACCAGTATTTGAGCAACGGAAGGTTCAAGAACGCAGACCACCAAGCAGTGGTGAACTCTAATACAAGCCGGCTATCCATAGCAACATTTCAAAACCCTGCACCAGAAGCAACTGTGTACCCATTGAAGGTTAATGAAGGTGAGAAATGTATAATGGAAAAACCTATAACTTTCATGGAAATGTACAAGAAGAAGATGAGTACAGACCTAGAGTTGGCTAGGCTCAAGAAGCTAGCCAAAGACAAACAAGAAGATGTGAAGGCAGTTGAAAATATATTTGCTTAAAACTAGAAATTCTACCCCCATATATTGCCACCCATTCACCTTGATTTTATGTCATTATTTAACTATATATGAATGAATTCTACATGCTCTTATGGTGAGGCTTTATAAAAAAACATGACAGTTGCGGGTAAACATGTGTCGTTATATATAATAAAGAGTTTGAGCCAATCTCCAACCTATTGATTAATTGTTTGTCTCGTTATATTGTTGTAATTCTATAATTCTTTATGTATTATTGTTATTATTATTATTAGAGTTAATTACAAAAATGGTCCATGTGGTTGTCACTTATTTTCACTTTTAGTCCTTTAACTTTAAAAATTACGAAAATAGTCTCCGTGATTGTCATTTTGTTTCACTTTTGATCTTTTAGGCTAACTGTAGTTATCTTTGACAGTTAGTCAAAGGGTAATATGGTCTTTTTGACACTTTATTCATGTTACCAAACAACCTCTCACCCCTTGCCCATTCTTTTATTTTTATTAACTGTCTAATTATATTTGCTTGTATTAAATGACCTAATTTTATATATGTTATATTCTTATGTTCTTATGGTATATCTTTATTATCTTCAAGAATTAAACAATTAAAAACTTATAAGTATTTTACAGAAATTAAACACCCTAAGATATGAAAATTAACACAGATTTGGAACGAATTCATCGAGTAGAATATATAAACAAAACTGGGCTAAAATCAACACATATGAATGCACATAAATAAAATATAGATGTGTACAAATACGAGTATACCAAAAGATTCCCAGATAATTGAAAAAAATACAAAAAAATTGTTGAAATTACAAAAAATGAAGAAATTGGTTTCTTGTTCTTCAAACCAAAATATTTACCACAAAATAGTGAAAACTAAAATATTTAACTCCCCAAACACCACTAAATCTTTTCCCTTATGAAATTTACAAATTTTCTTACCGGTAAAGAACAAGAAACCATGTGGTGGTTTTGGATGAACTCAAAGCATCGGTGGTTTTGAAGAGGAAGAAACCGTGTTCTTTCTTCTTTCTGGATGAACTCAAGGCATCCCAACGAACCCAATAACTCGTGTAGCGATGGAGGTGATCGCGAAGTGGTGACAGGTGGCGTAGTGGTGATGGTTGGTGAGACGGTGTTGGCAGATCTGGTATGGAGAAGAGGGGGGAGAGAGTGAGGTGGTGGTGATGGTGTAGATCAAAAAAAGTTGTGAATCTGAACTTGTTTAAAGAATCTGAACTTGTTCAAAATAAAAAATAAAAATCAGAAAACCTATGTTCAATGACACAGAAACCCCATGTTCATCAAGGGTTTTAATCCGGTTCTTGGTCGACACACACAAGCAGATCTTATATTTGCTTGAAACTTTTTTTTTGTTTTGAAAAGCCATATCCGCTTGAAACTGCTAGAAATATTCCTATCCATCAATTTTAGGGTTTTTGAGTGAGAGGGAACAATGGTGCAAAAAACAAATGGTGGAGTGGAGGTGGTTGTCGTCGTGTTGTAGGGCAGTGGTGTTGGTCGTGTAGTAGTGCAGTGGTGCTCGTCGTGCTGTAAGGCAGGGTGTGGAGGTAACAGCGAAGTGGAGGGTGTGGAAGCGACGGCGGAGAGGAAGGTGTGGAGGCGACGACGGACGGGAGGTTGTGCAGGCGACGGCGGATGGGAGGTTGTGGAGGCGACGGTGAAGCTGTGACGTCCGGCAGAGAGAGAGGGCTTAGGCAAAGAAGTGAGAGAGAGAGATTAAAAAAGTAGTTTGGAAATGGGTGTTTGGTATAAAGATATATTGTTAAATGGACACGTTTGGAAACACAGACAATGGATAAAGTTTGTTTGGTAACAAGAATAAGATAGAAAATGACCGTAATACCCTTACTTTAACGGTCAAAGTTAATGACAGTTAACCTAAAGGACCGAAAGTGAAACAAAATGACAACCACAGTGACTATTTTCGTAATTTTTAAAGTTAAAGAACTAAAACGAAAATTTCATGACAACCACATGAACCATTTTTATAATTAACTCTTATAAAAAAGAGTTAGAATTTTACCTTAAAAATAGTTTAATTTACTAAGAACTTTTTTTTTATTGTTTCATCCATATAGCTCTTTAATTTGGTGTTTAATTATAAAGATTGGTTGATAATGTGGTCTAACAGTTTGACAAACTTAAAACTTGGCTGATACATTTTTTGTTTTACGTAATTGTTATTATTCTTATGCTATTATTTTATTATTAATATTAATAATATTAATATTATTGTAGTTGTTATAAATCGACTAAACTGTATGAAAATAAAACGAACTTTAATTAAGCTACCACGTATATAATAAACTTTATTTTTTTTAATTAATACAACAAACTTCTTAGAAGTATCCATTACATATAAGGTGACCCTCTATAGAAGGTCATTTAATTTACAACCGGTAAATTCTTTTTTATTTTCAAACCTTTTATTTTAAATTAAGAAATCTTGAAATGAAGAATGAAGATGTGTTTCTCAAAGAACTCTTTTGAATCATGAATCATAAAGTCCACACACAAACATCCCAAAATCTAAAGATCTGTTTCTCTAACCGCCTTTGTCGTTGTAGCAAACCGCCACCACCGCCGTTGCAGCAAACTACCACCATCACCGTTGGAGATGGATTAACTTATGTTGCTACTATTTCTGATATTGTTCTTGAACTGTATGTTATTTATAATATCTTATTCTTTTTCCCAAAAGGGTTAATAACTTATCCTGATGTTATTTATGAAGGTATCGCCGACCATCAAGCGCAACTACCACCAATTTCATTCATGTACAACGGTTTTGAATCCACGATTTGAGTTCAAATCACATATTATGGTTCTTCATCTTCAAGTTCAGATTGTATATTTAATTTTTATTATAGATGGGTTAAAGATTTGAAGGTTTGTTTAAGGATCTAGAAACGGTTAGTGTTCATGATTTGGGAGTTTGTTTCAAGATCTAGGTTTTGTTGCAGACCTTGGTTTCATGAGTTGTGTCTGATTTGTGCATTAAGCCATGTGATTTTGTATTCAAATATGCTTGAATGGAATTTGTTTATGATTGAATGAGTTATAGATTTCATATGAACAACAATAGATTGATTTATGCTTAAATTTATGTTTGTTTATGCTTGAATTTCTTATGTGTTCATAAAGTTCAATAACAAACATGAACAACTTGAAGAACATATGAATTTAAAATAAGAAAATATAAAATAAAAAATGACTAATTACTTGTAGTTCAGGCTACCGATTACGAACAATGGTAACATTTTGAAAGTTCGTTGTATTAATTAAAAAAAATTCATTGTATACAATGATAGCTTAGCCAAAGTTTGTTGTATTTTGATGCAGTTTGCCCTTATTAAAATTATAAAATAAAAACAATGTTTAACCATTTGTTTGTATATCTCCGATCAACATCACTACCAAAAAAAAAACCATTACATACTTAACACAACCAGCACTACCAAATTTTCAACATCATGTTTTATTGATCAATACCCCAAAATGGGTCAACCAAGACCATTTCTCACACAACAACTCGACCTAAGTGACAACTTCTTGTCACCACCACAACTCTCAAACACTATAAAATCAGTTTCACCAACACTGGCACCAGCCTTGAGCCTCCAACCAATCAGTTCAATAATAGATAAAAAGATCAAGGAGAAGATATATATAGAGAGAGAGATGAGTACCCCAACGGCACCCGATGGTAGCATAAGTCAAGAGCTGTCTCCGGTGAAGTTTGACAGACAAGAGAGAGAGAGAAAGATTCAATAATAAACTTGTTTACGCTGGATCATCCCTTATAATAATAGCTTAATTAATGGGGTTAAAATATGCCAACAATTAGTTGTTTAACATCTTATAATAATGCTTAGTATCTTGTTAACAAAATATTTATAATTTAAACTATCAAGAATAAAAAATATCAAATTAGTCACTTTTTTTACACTTAATTTACTAAGACCATTTATTCTTATCACCGTCCTCTAGCTAGTGAACTAATTTGACCATCTGGCCACTCAAACCATATAATGGGCATCCAATCCGTCGATTACATCGATCCCTCTCTCTGCATTATTATTATTATTCTCACGCGCAAACTTTCCAATTAATTAACTTGACCATCTAGGTAATTCGATGCATGCAAGCTAATCCAATTACTATACTTAATTTAATATATATATTGTTGACAGCTGAGAGAAAATCTGATGTGGCAAAAAAATGATGACGTCATTGATGACATGTGATTATGACATGGACAAATAAAATGTTTTGATTGGTTGATAATGGAAAAAACCATTTAAATGCAATTTATTTGGGAGGGTTTGTATGTAAATTATGAGGGAGTTGTATGAAATATGTGAGGGGGTTATACGAAATATGTAAGGGGGTTTTAAGAAAATAGTATATTAATGTAATTAATTATAGATTGTTTGAAAATTATGTTTTATAACTTGTGATATATTTTGTTTAGAGAAAAAATAATTATATATTTGTGACCGTCTCATTTTTATCTACGTTTTGATATAAATTTTATCGTAATATGACGTTTTTTTAAAATTAGTATATTTTAGTTGTTTTATCCATCGAGAGCGATGTGTAGGTAATTATTGAACATTTAATTCATTTTTTATATTCATTTCATCTACATAATATAGTCGATATAATAACTGATTTTTTGGTCTTTCGATAAAAATAATTAAAAATATACTATTTTTAAAAAATTTGTCGTATTACGATAAAATTTATATGTTTGATAACCACTTAATGAGTTTTTTAAAACTGTAGGTTAGTGGCATAAATTTGTTTACAAAACTACTACTACCACTTTAGGGCTCTTTAAAATTGATAGTTAGGGTGTGAGTAAATAACCGTACAGAATCTGTAACTTTACATAATTACTAGGTAGTGAAACAACCGTCATGTTAGTTTGTAACTACACATACAACTTGAAATATTATATAAAGATTTTAATTGTCAAGTTTTCTTATCTTTTAACTAATAACTTGGTACATAAAATTAAGGTTATTATTACATGGATATTTGAATTCAATGTTATCTTGTGTTTTCAATTATATTTAATTTACTTAAATAATAAATTATACTTAAATATTTTACGTATGTATAGACATCATCTATTTTATGTTAAGATCTTATTTTTATGTGATAAAATTTGTATATACTTAGATTGATATCATCATTTTTTTTTTTTATAAAATTTAGTTTACAATTCCAAATATTCAAATATACCAATTGGCTAATAAAAATGTCTTTTAAGCATTTTATATTATAACATCAACAATAATATTATGGTTATGTCTTTACAGTGTCCCGAGCTCCATCACCAGAAATACATTAATATTATACTATAAAGTTTAGATGTAAAATATATTTTTATATTTTTTAAAAAGAGTATGTATAAAAAGTACTAAATATAAATGTTTTATTTAAGTACACGAGCACCGCACGGGTATAACACTAGTTTTAGGGGGTAAAAGAAGAAAAATACCTAACGTTTCTCGAGGTACATGTAAGATCCAGGACGCATTGCTAGGGAAAAGGGCGCTTATTATTTTTGATGACATTACTGAACATAGTCAACTAACATCTTTACTTGGAACTAGGGAGACTAGTTCTCGAACTAAGATTATAATCACAACAGGAAAAATATAGATAATTGGTTTGGGTGGAGGATTAAAAAGTATGAAATGAAATTATTGCATGATGATGAATCGTCAGAGCTTTTAAGTCGTCACGCATTTGGCACCAAAGTTCCCATGGCAGGTTTTGAGGAGCTTGTAACTCAGGCAGTAAAATATTGTGAAGGACATCCACTAGCTCTTGAAGTACTCGGCTCATCTCAGTTAATTAAAAATACAATCTCTACTTGGAAATGTCAGTTGAATCTATTGGAAAAAGATCTTGATTCTAGAATCCAAGATGTACTCATAAGGAGCTACATGTCATTGCCATATCACTCTGAGAAAGAATTGTTTTTGCACATAGCTTGTTTCTTTATTGGCAAAGACATGGATTATGTGGTGAAGATATTAAAGCCTGATTATTCAGCAGAGTTTGGGATCAAAACCCTAATTAACAGAAGTCTTCTCTCTGTTTCACCAAACAATAAACTCATGATGCATCGGTTGCTTCAAGAGATGGGGAAAAACATAGTCCGTCAAGAATCTGAAAAATTCCCTGCAAAGCGCAGTCGAGTCTGGCTTAGTAGTGACTCTTATAAGATAATGAGCAAAGAAAAGGTGAGATGCTTCATATTTGTATGTTTAAGCCTACTTTCACTTTTAGACGCTTCTGTTTCATCTAAATTTCTAAAGTTTTGTTCTTTTCCCTTTCAGGGTTCGAAAACTATAGAAGGTTTAGCCCTTGACATGCATGAACTAAGCGAAGCGCAGTTTGCATTCAAGGTAATAAATAATAAGTAAAAACGAAACTATGAGTTTTGACTTTTAATAACAGATCTCAAAATTAATTATTTGCTTCAGATTGTATATCCTTCGTGTATGCTCTATGCGTTTTAGCCTTTAGGAAAGTAAACAAGCTTAAGATGAAAATTTTGAAATTTATTCATGTCAGTTAAAAAGGTTGTTTTTTGAAGATTTTTTTGGTTTAAATGACGGTATTTCTTTCTTCTTTTTTTACAAGTTAAACGATATGGTTAGATTTAACGAAGTGGCACATGACCTACCTGTTTATGGGTAAAGTCAAACATGGTTGTTCACAGTGTGTTTACAATTTTAATTTTTAGAAAGGGAAGGAAGCAGCAAGAAAATAATTAAGTAAACCTCTACATTTACTCGAATTTCATATTTAGTCATTTAGTTTTCAAAGTTACGTTCACAGTTCCTCGTTTAGAATGTGTAAAACCCGCAACATTTAGTTAACTGGCCTTTAACTTTCATCTCTAGACCCTCTAGCCTCTCATATGCCTTGCATACTTGAAAATTGTCATTCCCATCTTCTTCATGGTTATCACCCACATAACTATAATGAAAAATTAACTTGAATTAAAAGAACACCTTCCATTAGTTTTGAAATCACTTTCCATGGCTCCAATGAACATCAAAGCTTCTATTCTTTTTAATAAAAAACAGCAATTATTTTTGTCATGTCTCTCACACCCTCCTTCAATTAAATCCTTTAATAATGAACAATATGAAGCAATTGCATACACGGTGAACTACAAATCAAAGAGGAGATGAAGAAACACCCTCTAACGAAATTCCACCTTACTCACCAAAATGCCTCAAATAAACATCATCCTCCAACTACCTCAGAAGATCCATCAATTACATCCTCAAAAGACGGTGTCTATTCTTCTTACCCAAATAATCATGAAAGGATTAAGGGTCTCGATCATTCTATCTCTGTAATCATCACAAGTTTCAACTGCCAAATGCCAATGGAGGTGAAGGTCTAATAGATAAAGAAAGTAAGGGAAAACCCCAAAAAGATTGATCATGTGCCAATGGCAAGGGTCTCATTCTATCTCTCTCGTTAACGTAACTCTCTCTCTCTCTCTCTCTATGTAGTTTTAGGGTTGTAGGTGGGTTAGATTTGCCCATAGCTGTGGGTGTGTGAGTGGTTGATTGTGTGGAGACGGAGAAGAAGGGATGGTGATCAATAAGAATAATCTCCGGTGCCTTGATTTTCCGACATGTAATTCGAGATTGAAAAAAAAGGAAGTGGTTGTTTCTCTCCTTTCTCTCTCCTTTTCCCTCTCTATAGCTCTCTTTCGTTGCATGAGCTTAAACTGGATACTTCAAATAGCTTTTAGAAGCCGATGGGAGCACGCTTTTAAAAATCAACAGCAATAGTCAATTTGCCAAATACCTTCGTACAAATAAAACTTCAGCTTTCGGCTCTAAATAAAAGCTTAGCTCCACCTCCTAAAAGCTCAAGCCCCAGCTTCACCTCCCAGCTCTAGCTTCGAGCTAGTTATGCAAACATACCCTATGTCTTCTTCAATTTTCTTCTTGTTTGTTTGATTGTATATTAAAGAAAAGACGTAAATTAAGGACCACTAGTGTAGTTAGCTATTAAGAAAACTTTCATTTTCCATTGTTTTTTTGGGAGGGAAAATTTTGAGTGATTTTCTCACATAAAGATTCTTCCCAAAAGTGGGAAGTTACAGTCTGATATAGAAATAAAGGAAAGTAAGAATTTATTATATATGTCATGGAGTAAGTCCCCAAAAGTTAAACCAATATATCTTACATAATTGGGGTATCTCCTGCTTGCATATGTTTCCAACTCAGGAAAATATATTATTCTTTTCTATTTTTTATTTTCTCAACTTACTCTGGAACGCAACTAGATACATGAATGGACATCTATCAGGCTCAACTGCTCAAGAACCACTATGCAGTGTGCATATGTCTCATTCAAGTTCAAATATATTAATTCATTTATAACACCGATCAGATCATTAGACAACCATCTACAACAGTGACAATCTTCTTCAAATACTCCATATACTTTAGGGATCGTGTGCATTTATTTCCAGATATATGTATGCTTGCTTACTCTCTTTATGCTAAATTTGCAGTCATCAGGGCTTAATACAGACGCACTGAAAGAGATGGATAAATTAAAACTACTCCAACTAAATTTTGCAGAACTTAATGGATCCTATGAGAATTTTTCTGAAGATTTGAGATGGCTGTGCTGGCATGGGTTCCATTTAACAATCATACCCTCCGATCTATATATGCAAAACCTGGTGGCTATGGATATTAGCAATAGCAAGTTGGAAGTATTTGAACCGCCAATGGTTGGGGATACAATATCTTGATTTTGTTGCTTGTCCAGTTATCTTAAGATTTTATTTATATTGATGTTAACAAAAATGCATGGTGTTGAAAACTTCCTATTACTTTTGCAACAGGTTCTTCAATCGCTGCAGATTCTGAATCTTAAAGACTCGCACAATCTATTAGAAATCCGCAACATCTCCATGATCCCTAATCTTGAAATTTTGATTCTGTGGAACTGTTACAGTCTAAATCGTGTTTGTGAAACGATTGGAGACCTTACAAGTCTTGCACTATTGAACATGACAGGGTGTAAAAACCTATGGAAGAGGGAACAGATAGACCAGTTACCATCTTCTACTTCTAGTGGAGTTACAATGCCCGCCTTTTCCTTTCCTCATTCATTACAGCGGTTATTTCTCAAAGACTGTTCTCTTGAAAGTGCTGATTTTCTTCCATTAAGTTTCAGTATTCAACCATCTTTGCAGTACTTGAACTTAGAAGATGGTTTATTTGAGTTCTTGCCTTACTACGATCATCTTAATAATCTCCGGGTTCTTGACCTGAGCTTTTGCTTTAGACTCAAATATCTTGTAAGTCTCCCTGGTACACTTGCAGAATTGTATATCTATTACTGTCAGTCACAGGAGAAAATCACCTTCCAATCACATAGATTCACTTTGCAAGAGTTTGGCTATGAAGGTTGCATTAATTTGACTGAAATTGAAGGCTTTCTCAAATTGATTCCGTTGGCTAACCTAGATGTAACCGATTTGGGACACATGAAGTGGCTAAAAGCATATGAAACCAGTGAGGTGCGTCTTGTTGGTGATGATGAGCTTATCATAGGCAGAGGTTCGCATGTCCAGGTTCATTTTTTTCTCTTAACTACATGCATAAGCACATTAAATACCATCTATAAAATAATCATGTATGATTAATTATTATCCTCTGTTTGTGTGGCACAGATGTTGTACGAATTCAATATAATGAGCATATCTCTGCCAGACATAATGGACTAAAAAATTACTCCATTTACTTCAAAATCATCTTCTTTATTCTTTGAAGTACCTTCAAGTCCGTATAATAAGAGGCTCACAGGGCTCAATGTAATTTTCAAGTATACATTACTAGGTTTCCCTTCATATAACGGGTGGCCATGGTTTTGTAAAATCAGTACAAGCAATGGTGTTAATTTGATGTACAACCCCAAAGTCTTCGGCAGACCTGATTATAATAAAAATAGTATATGGTTAAGCTATTGGCCAATTGGAAACACATTGATTGTTGTAGATAAAGTTACTATATCTATTAATGTGAGTGGATTCAATGTACTTG
>JAUEJL010100638.1:0-25590 GCA_032274825.1 Drosophyllum lusitanicum
TGCATAAGTTGCAAAACGTACGTGTGTTCGTCATACTTGATACGCGTGTGTTGCGATAACTTTGTGAGTTCAAAGTTCAAGAGAGTTTTCAAGAGTTCTTGTTAATCAGTTTTAACAAGAAGTTCGATCATCAATTAGTTTGTGATACGAGAGTGTTTAGAGAGAGTTGAGTTTATAATCAGTGTAAACATCAAATCATCCTGTTGATTTGATTAGAAAGCAATAATTGTAATCATTCTGTTTGATCATTGAATATACATTTGATTGATTGTCTTTAAGTGTATTCAACCCCCCCTTCTACACTATATCGGTTGATTGTAATCATTCTGTTCTTGAAGAACACTTGAATTTAAAATTAAAATTTACAAAAAAATTAAAAATTACCGATTACCTTCACTCCAGGTCACCCGATTGCATACAATGGGAGAGATAAGTAGGTTGTATTTGTTTTTTAAAAGTTCGTTGTATATAATGGTAGCTTAGGTAAAATTGTTTGTATTTTAATGCATTTTGCCCTATATCTTATAACAATATAAATGGTACAAGGCGGGCAAATGAGATTGGGTAATTAGACGGGTATTGAGTAAAACCATAACTGTCTCAAACCTGTAAAAATATGTAAAAAAATCCATATCCGGTCTTATAACAACCATTTATCCGTCCTAATGCATGTCCCAAAAGTTTCTGGTTCGAGATTTCCCGTCGGAATCGGGTATTTTTACCATCCCTACATATAATGATACACGAAAGTAAAAGTAATACTAAACAAATACAAACTTACGCAAAAAATTTTCCATAAATACATCTTTAAGCATGTCGTCTATTACACCTGCAAATTCAACTTGAGATGTTCTTCTTAAAAATTAAAACGTCATATAAAACCATGAAAAAACATATAAAAATTTAATATTATTACGTACATATTATTATCATAATTTTGCTTCTCTATAAAAAATAACATTCAATATCAATCAGTAATCAAGATTTGTTTTTCCGTGACACAATGCTGAAAAAAATCAGCTAGGATTCACGTGGCCAACAAAACAATATTCAAACGTCATTATCAAACTTCTTTTACTTTTAAAAATTACTATCACCTTGAATTATTTTATATTCTCACAAGTGAAAAGATATTTTTTTTAAGTAATTGATATTTTCTAAGAGTACTCCGATTTAAACCATCTCTTTTATATGTCAGATTATTAAATATATTATATTAATTGATTACAGTTTTTGTAACCCACATTAAAAAAATCTGCATCACCATGCCCCCAATTGGACCAGTGGCAGGCATCAATAATGTCGGCCATTTGTAACCGTTGATTGGCCACATTAAAAAATCAATCTAAATTATCCATCTTTTTGGTAAACTACTAGAAATCAACGACCCAATTTGTTTCCCTCACGAAATCACGTTTTCTAACAAACTTACACGTTTAACAAGGATCATCCTTAGACCAAAAGTTATACCTACCTTTTCTTTTCCCTTACGGTCTTACCCAATGATATGTCAGCGCCACATCATTCTCTCTTTCATTTCCTTCTTCCTACTCAAATCAAGTGTTATACCTTCCTTTCTCTTACCCAAACTTTTCCCACCTTTTTTATATTTTTTTTATATAAATTTATACGTTGAAGGGGGGTGGGGCGCCTTACTCGATCGAGCTCCACAACCCGTTGCCATTACTCGAATTTGGTACCCGATGGAAGAGGAATGGTGTTCCCAAGCCTACTCGATGCTACCCAAAGCCATCGAGTAGGGTATAACGGAGGGCCTTATAGTTCAAATGTTATAGTAGGTTCTGTGATATTATTTTGGTCATTTTATTGGACATGTCATATGTGTAACCGTTCATAGATCATGATTGGTATGAAACTCGTTATTTTTAGATATACACTATATGTATAGGTTATACATGTGTAAACCCATTTTTTCTTAAGCCCAAAGCTAAAATTCGAAAGAGGGAAGCAAAAGAAAGGGCCACATGATGTAGGCTAAAATATATATAGTTCATATTCGATATTACATTATTAAAATTCATTTTTATAGCGAGTTAGGTCAATTATGGCTTAATTTGTTATAACATATGTTTTAGAGCTCTTTGAGAGAAGAAAAGGATAAATCAGTGAAAATGGTGAAAAAACTGAAGAAAACTAGAAAAACTCAGCTCCGACATATTTTTGCTGTTTTGATCATATATCACTCACACTCTCAGATTGAGACGATTTAAGTGGCCATGGAAAGTAGACTCAGTGAGCTACAACTTTATCCCAAAGAAGTTGACTTACTTAGACAACATGATACGTTAAATGCTATGAAAGTGACACGCCATGAGTCCAAACTCGATAATGTCACGAATTCCTTAATGAATGCGACGCGTTAGTGCCCGAACATGAAAACTATAAATTCAATCATATTTTTTAATCTAGGGGACATATATTCGGTTTTAAGGTTTCATAATGACAGTAGAGGCCTTACAAAGGCAGTTTTGAAGCTTGGGAGACAATTTGGAGCTCAATGTTGAAGAGGAATGCCACGATTTTGACGATATTGATGCAGGTCATCACCACGTTCTATAATGGTTTGCAAGTTATATCTTTCTTTGTTTCTGATGTATTCTAGCCTATCTACGGGCTATGTCTTCTAATTTCACTTGGATAAGATGAACACTTGTTTATTAGTTTGATTTTTATGGATTTGGATACTATATTAGTTATATATTTGTCATGTTTTGCTTAATCGAAGTTCAATATATGTTAAAGTTTCTAAATTTATGATCTATTAACTGAGTTTGCATAGGTTAGATTTGTGGGCCTCCACCATTGCCTTCATCTTCGTCGGCCTCCAACATCATCGCCTTCATTGTCGGCCTCCACCATCGCCTCTTTCACCGTCTCGAACTGATTTGCCCTACAAATCCCATTGTCATTTTAAATTAACCAAACAAGGGACGTGATTGGATTTAAAACCTCAAGGGATTTGAAATCCCATGGAATTTGAAATTCTTAGCATTTCAAATCCATGAATCAAACACCCCCTAAGAAAATTGTTGGAGATAAAATCGCATGGAAAAGAAAGAAAACTAACCGGTTCAATGGAGATTATAGTGGAAAACAGGTGATGAAGGAACTTGTTCGACTTTTGTCCATTAGGGAGGTGCATTGGCAGGGATAGGTTGGTAATTTTAAGTGTTTTCCTTCCTAATCCTACCACAATTGGGCGGACACTTTTTCTAAGTTTCCATAGAATACTTTCCTTTCTCTCCTTTAAAATAACTCGAGAACACGGTGCAAGACTTGATCGAAATCAAAGACGGAAAGACCGTTTGCTGCGTAGACAGACTTGATCAGGAATTTAGCTTCATTAAATTATTGGCAACCCTCACACTGCGTCACTTCCACCGCACCGTCACATCGGCTATTTTCTTTCACTACTTAACACATCACTTAACCCCGTAATGGTCACTTGCCACAACTCTCCACCATATCAAATTATATGATTAACCTATTATCTAACTCATGTGACTATTATCTGAAAGGTCTTAATTGCATCCAACCCGGCCACTTGCAGCTGAGTTGCAAGGTGTTCATCATAAATGCAGTTTGGTAGTTCATTTCGTTGGCAAAACATGATTGTTGAATCCAACTTGCAATGACTATTCTTTTGTCATCTACCGGGAATGCTCCCTCATGAGATGTTGCAGCTATTTTGAAAGATATAAGATTGTATGCATCCCAACAAGTCAAACATTCAAGTGGACTCTTAAAGAATGTAATTTTGCAGCTCACATGGGTGCAAAAGTAACTTTTGTTACTCATTCTTATTTATTTGAGATGTATATTTCCTGAATAAATTACCTCTATTTCAAAATTGATATCTTTTAAATAAAAGTTCAGCGGCCTTTCGATCAAAAAGTTATTTCTGCATTGCATATTAAAACAAGTGTCAACGTTAATTGAAAAGATGTGAAAAGAGAATTTGTAAAAATTACAAGGGAATGTATTTGAGCTTTTGCAATTTGTAAATGTCAAAAGGATGTTTGTATTGTATTTTAAAATGATAATTACGTGTTTTTTTTTTTTGCAAACATGATTTTGAAAAAGCATCCACAAGATTTTTACAACATTCACTTTAAGAAGTTTATATTTCAAATATGATGTACAAAACATCCTCTAATGTGGTGGTTTAGACCATACAACAACTTTTACGATATTTGAATTATTGTACCGTTGAATTTGTATATAAGTATAAATAGTGGATTAATAAATGCATAAAAGTCTTAATTGTGATATATAACATAAAATTATTGAACATAAATCATTAACCAAAGTCTAAATATCATTACTTGATGATCGTGTACGTAACAAATAACCTCGTCAAATATTCAATTATTTATTATTTATTTATAATATAATATTATTATATAAGTTTTTTTTAACAGCTTTGCCTTAGCGTTAGAGGCACAGGATCGAAACACGGTTGAACTGATCAGGGCCCTGGTTTCGATCCACTCCAACTACACCTCCTAATTAATTCGGTAGGGCTGCTTTCACCAATGAGGGAGTGACCCTCAGCTACTCCTAGTAAGAAATCCTTCAGAGAGCATCGAACCCGGGACCTCTCTTTCATTGGGAAAACTCCCTTACCACCAGGGCAAACCCTTTGATATTATTATTTATTATATAGGTGACGCGACCAATCTGGGCCATCACTGACCCGGATCCGATATATCCAATAAAACGAAACACAAGTTGAAACAAATCAATGATTACACATTTCCACGTCACCAATTTTTACGTATAAATAACCCAATCGCGATTTTTGTAGCAATCAAATTCCCTATATCATTGTTATCTATTTTCTTCTACTTTTACTGACTTCGTGTTTCAGTCGGAGAAAGATGACCGTCGGAGCCGGTATATCGGTGGCTGATCGGAAGCTCAATGTGTTCGGGAATCCTGTGTTAACGGATGTACATGACAATGTTTTCCTCACTTCATCAAACGGCGACGGGATGATCAATGGCGCCTTCATCGGCGTTCGATCGGAGCAGACCGGTAGAAGCATGGTGTTTCCCATCGGAAAACTCGAGTAAGTCGATCACTCTGATCAATTCTTCAAGTATTTGGTTAAATCACAAAATGCTGCGGATTTAAGTTTATGTGTGTTCGATTTCGTTGTACTGTTTGTTTAAATTTCAATTTTTTTGAGAATAAAATAGTTTAAATCGCTAAAAGATAGGGTATTGTTAATTGGACCACGAGTATAGCGTTCTTTAACCCAAATTAACTCAAATGATACATCACTTGCAATATCAGCTTTTCTTTTCATTTTCTTCGCAACCCATATAGCACTCGTCCCAAATCAACCAAAACAACTCAAATAGTTTTTCTCTCTACAAAACAAAAAACAAAAAAAAAAAGAAAAGAAAGCTTCGGTTTGCCAAACCCGAAGCGGCGGAGGAAGACCGAGCCCGAGTGAACCCGTTTGATTTAGGGTTAGGCGCTACGCTCACCCTTAGAGCTATCGACCCAAATAAGAATGCAAATATTGACCCAAATACAATAACATCATTTTTCTAAAGTGTCAATGTATGTAATTTACATTTTTATTACTAAATAGATAATCTACTTTGTGGTACATTGTTCAAATAAGTAATGACTTAGAATTTTTTTTCTTAGGGTTTTGGCTCTAACCGAAGTTTGTACCGTTAGACCACCACCAAACTTTGCTGACATGACCGGAATTCCTTCCTAGAGGTTATGGTGGAGTCTGATCGGCATCCTGTCAACTGTCGTTACGGGCTTTAAGGAAAGCTGTGTTGTTGCTGTTTTCTTAAAATCTGGCAACGACTGCAGACAAAGGCTGATTAGACTCCACCGTCACTACCAAGAAAGAATTCCGATCAGAGTATCAAGCTTTGGTGGTGATCAAACGGCGGGAGTAATCCGAAATTCAGGTCCTTATTTTAACAGGTGACCACAAAGTAGATTACCTATTTGAGTAATAAAAAAGTAAATTGCCTACATTGACATTTTTAGAAAAGTATGATGCTATTTAGTAACCTAAACCCAGATATATTTAAATTTAGAATACTTTTTGGTCAAATTGCTTGAGAGGTAGGATTTCGTTATAGGTAGTGATCCATATACAACAAAATTGTCTATATACAACAACTTTATGCATTACCAACTTATACCTTGTTAACTACTTGTGCATGTACAAATTTTGTTTTGTACAAATCAGCTCTCGTTAACTTTTGCTAACTAGAGTCGTTAAATCTGAATCGTCTTTCTAGAAGTGGTATCCCTACTTATGGGTGGGGTACGACTGTGTACATCTTATCTCTCATACTCCGCTCTTACGGAATTGGGTATTCTTGTGTTGTTGATCTGAATAAGGAATGCAAAATGCAGGGGATTGAGGTTTATGTGTGTGTTCCGCTTCAAATTATGGTGGATGACACAGAGAATGGGGTCATGTGGTCAGGATATTCCTACTGAGACCCAATTCCTGATAGTTGAAACCAGTGATGGTTCACATTTTGGAGAAGATAATGAGATCAATGATGGATCACATCAATCTGCTCTGTACACAGTTTTCTTGCCCATTCTTGAGGGTGATTTTAGAGCGGTTATTCAAGGAAATTCCAATAATGAATTGGAGATTTGCTTGGAAAGTGGTATGAATGAATTTTATGTTCTTTTTTAGTTATGTTTTTATTCACAAGCTGTTGAAAATGATTAATTTATGGTAATGTTTAGGTGATCCTGCTGTGAAAGATTTCGAAGGGAGTCATCTGGTTTTTGTGGCTGCTGGATCTGACCCGTTTGAAGTTATCACCAACGCGGTCAAGTAAGCTAATTGAAATTAGCTAAAACTAAAATAATTATGTTATTTTATGTTGATTACATGAGCCATTTAATAAAAATCCATAATTGTATAAAAATTCATGTTGTAGTTTCTTTGGGTTTATGGGTTCTAGTTATGAATACTTTTCTAATACTTAAATTCAGATATTTATTATATGATTAGATATTTATAAAGTTGTTTTTAGTAGAAATTCTTCTCATTGACTAATTTAACTTGCTAAAAATATTTTATTATGAAAGAAATTTTTTTATTAAGATGGTCGATACCATCTAATTGGCTCCATTTAATTTAGTCAATGGTTTCCATTTATGAGTGGTAAAATAGTAACTTCAAATTTCTTATAACTAAGAGATTAAGACATTGAATCAAATGTTCTATAATAGTGTGTGTTTATCAAGATTTCATAGTTCTTTTATGAATATTGTAACTGTACAGGAGCGTGGAGAGACATTTACAGACGTTCTCTCATCGTGAAAGAAAAAAGGTGATACGGTTGATCCTCTATAATTGTTCATTTTCTGGAAAATAATTGATGGATATCTAATTAACAATCTTTCATGCATCGTAAATTGGTGCAGATGCCAGACATGTTAAACTGGTTTGGCTGGTGCACATGGGATGCTTTTTACACTGAGGTTACTTCTGAAGGTGTCAAACAAGGTCTTGAGAGGTACAACTCCTGTAATTTCCCACTAAATAACTACTTCTTTATCAATGGTTTTGAGTTATTGATAGTATCTCATGATTATATGACAAATACAGTTTTGAGAAAGGGGGTGTTTCACCAAAATTTGTCATCATTGATGATGGATGGCAATCAGTTGGCATGGATCCCAGTAGTGTTGAAGCTAAAGCTGATAATAGTGCCAAGTGAGTACTTAAATTTTTCATCAATTTCGACAAAGACTTTTTGGTTTCTAACAAAAATAATGTGCTTCATATAGTTATGCAAATCGGCTAACTCATATTAAAGAGAACCACAAATTCCAGAAAGATGGTAAAGAAGGTCACAGAGTGGAGGATCCATCCATGGGACTTCGTCACGTTGTTTCAGACATTAAAGATCATCATAATATCAAGTAAAGTTTTGATCATAACTTTCAACAAAAGATTTCTTCAAAAGTTCAATTATTTCTAATATGACTGTATTTGTAGATACGTTTATGTTTGGCATGCTCTAACTGGATATTGGGGCGGAGTCAGACCTGGAGTAGCTGAAATGGATCATTATGATTCCAAGTTGTCATTCCCAATTTCATCTCCAGGAATTGAATCCAATGAAAACTGTGATGCTTTGAAAGCCATTACCAAGAATGGGCTTGGTCTTGTTGACCCTGAGAAAGTATTCAACTTTTATAATGAATTGCATTCTTACCTTGCTTCTGCTGGTATTGATGGTGTTAAGGTTGATGTACAAAATATTCTTGAGACGCTTGGAGCTGGCCATGGTGGTCGGGTGAAACTTGCGAGGAAGTACCATCAGGCATTGGAAGCTTCTGTTTCTAGAAACTTCCCTGATAATGGAATTATTTCATGCATGAGTCACAACACAGATGGTTTGTACAGGTACACAAAATCAGAATCCCATTTTGTAACTTTATATATTTAGGGAAAATGGCATAAGCCTTAACCAACTTTGATCTGATTTTTCTTTTTTGTAACCATCTTTTCTCTCACCAATAAAGGGTAATAAATGTTCAAAAATCTTTGATATAAGGTAATTTAACCTGGTTACACTGTCAAAATGATTACATGACAGCTGATGTGTCTGTAAGTTTGACGAACATGACTTTTCTTAACGTGGAGCTGGTAGCATTTGAAAGCCAATTAACTACTTAAATTAGAAGATTATCTTAATTATTGTTTTTTTGAAAGTTTAATCTTTTAGGTGATTGCAAAGTTGTTAATTGTTTTAAGCAGTCTCCTCTTGTATATATGAAAACGGAATAGAGACCTGTAAAAAATTGAAGTTTTTGTCATTATGTTTTTAGCCAGATGTGTATAAATGAAACTGAATGTAGAATTGTTTCAATACATGAGTGGCTTTAATGAAAAAATTAAATAGTTGGGTGGCCTCAGTAACTGATGGTAATAAGAGGATTTCAAATATAAATTTATGTAGTGCCAAGAGGACAGCAGTTATAAGGGCGTCAGATGATTTCTGGCCAAGGGTCACAGCTTCACACACAGTTCATATTGCTTCTGTTGCTTACAATACTATTTTTCTTGGAGAGTTCATGCAGCCTGACTGGGATATGTTTCATGTAAGCTAACAGCTCATACATGTGTTGTATCTATTTATTCTCTTCTTTTATTATTCTTGCAGCTAACCCTAATTGATTTTACATTCTAGAGCTTGCATCCCATGGCTGAATATCATGGTGCTGCACGTGCTGTGGGAGGCTGTGCTATTTATGTCAGGTGGTTTTTTCAGTCATTTACTTTTTTCTTTTTTTCTTTTACTGTTAACGAGCGCGTATTCATGGAAGTATATAATATGTGATACAGTGACAAACCCGGGCATCACGACTTTAATTTGTTAAAGAAGCTTGTGCTTCCTGATGGATCAATATTAAGGGCCAAACTTCCGGGGAAGCCATCAAGAGATTGCTTGTTTACTGATCCCACCAAAGATGGAAAAAGGTAGGTCATGGTTCCTACTTCCTAATGGTGGCATTTTCTTTGGGCCTTTTTAGTTTTCACTTATGATGAGACAATTTTGTTCTTGTTTTTATCTCAAACAGGTAAAATCAGATAAATCTTTTTTATCTAAAAGAGGAAAAGGGCGAATGGGTTGAACTGCTTGAAAGCCGCCTAAATACCATTTTGATGGATACCACAATACCACATTACCACCTCCTTTTAATCATTTTATTTAAATATCATGGTAAAACTATTATTTCTCCAAACACAGCACATTGATTATTTCTATAAAAAACTTCAAAAAATGGACAAAACTGTATGGCGGTCAACCCAACCCAATCAGATTCTACATGTACCAAAAAGGACCAGTTTTCAAACTAACCCAATTTTCACCCATCCTCTTCTTCAAGGTGTTGTTGTTTATGTCCAAACCATGTGATGATGAATGTTTTTTGGCAGTCTTTTGAAGATCTGGAACCTAAACAATTTCACAGGAGTGGTGGGTGTTTTCAACTGCCAGGGAGCGGGGTGGTCTCAAGATGGAAAGAAGATCCTCATCCACGATGACCAACCAAGTATTATCACTGGCATAATTCGAGCTAAAGATGTCAATTACTTGCCTACAGTTGCACATTCTTCTTGGGATGGAGATGCCATTGTATACAGTCACCTTGGACGTAAGTTTGCGCACATTGAGAAAAGGGTTAATAGCATGGTCTAGCAACCAACTATCACCTCGTTTTTAATTTCAATAATCAACTAAATTACTTTTTTTTTGCTGAAAAACGATTGACTTGCATATAATACGCCTAAAATGGAGATTGTGGCTCATGACCAAAATCAAAAAGAAAGATTTTGTGAGAAGAAAATGTCTAAATTCATGTGTCAAACATTGAATGGATTAGAACTATCTTTAGGTTGATATTTTAGGTCTATGTGTCAATACTCCTTTTTGCTATATAGCTCACCAAGCTATAATATTGTCTGCATCTAAGTCCCCGTGTCAACCAATGTGACATGAGAACTTGGAGGACAACCTGCATTGCTTAAAACACAGAAGGAGAAGAAGTTGGATACCTCATTTAGCAACAAACTGATTGTTGGTTGCTATACCATGTAATCGCCCTTGGGAAACAAACGTGTTTTTTCCCTTGCAAATGATGGTGACGTAACTTTTTGCATTTTGCAGGAGAATTGGTTTACCTTCCGCAGAATGCCTCTATGCCTATAACATTAAAACCAAGAGAATACGAGGTTTTTACTGTAGTTCCTGTCAAGAAACTGTCAAATGGGGTTAGTTTTGCTCCCATAGGTTTGACCGAAATGTTTAACTCTGGAGGCGCAATTGTTGAACTAAACTATGAGATGGAGAAACAAGGAAATGTCGGCTTGAAAGTTAGAGGATGTGGTGTGTTGGGAGCATATTCAACGAGAAGACCGACTAGAGTGACTATCGATTCGAAAGAAACTGAATTCGGGTATGAAGCGGGAACTGGATTTGTTAGTATTAAATTGAGTGTTCCAGACACAGAATTATACTTGTGGCACATTACCATTGAAGTGTGAAGTAGTTCTACTATGCGTTCCAACTTCAAATGCTTCAAGAGCTCATGTAATATAAGTGATGTCGGGTATGCTTTCGGCCTTCAACTCGGCACTTCTTCATTGACCATGTGAAGTAATGTATTTTTGTCATTCGATCAGATTGATAGGTAATGATAGCTTACAGTCGTCGCAATCTACTTAATTTTATTTAGGCTTTTCTCTCGTCTAGGAATTGTCTCCCCTTGTTAGACTTTATCCTATTATTAAATTGGCATCGACCGCAATAGCGGTTAGTGGGGCCTCTAGAAGGCAGTTACCCGCTGTTTCGTTATTATAATCGCATGAACAATTTAGATAAATCCTTACCTATGGTTAATTCCTAAATTCTAATATATGCATTTCCTTTCATAATCCTTATTTATAGAACTCAAGTTAACTGTCACCTCCTTGTATAATGACAAACAATGTATTTTAGCTTCGATATAAGGATTGAGAGCGAATGGAGATTACGTTGACAAGGAAAAGATAGCATAGATCATTTCCCCTATATTTATAACACCATTGAACTATGTTAGTGAAATTGATTGAAAATAGTTTAAAAGAAAACGAATGATACTCAAGAATCACTATGGATGGTTATGATTAAGATGACACAAATTGATCTTTATGATCATAAGATAAAAGTACTAGCCAAATCTTTTAACAATAAGTCCTTCAAGGGAACCAATCAAAGTAAAAATCGATACAAGTAGACAAAAAGTGCTATAAATACGAAGAACAATCCATTTGCCGGTCCAAGGGACAATCTTTTTATGCACAAAGTACATCTCAACAGGAAAATAAATGCTCAATGGCCAGAAGATGATTGATCCAGCAAACGCCAGGACCTCGTTGAAGTAAGGGAACAACATCCCTACCACCATGGTCAAGACCACGTATGTTGATCTAAAACATAACCTAAGAGGATTCAACCTTAACTCAGAGAATATGACCACCCTCAAACTCTGAATATCCCTCGTGAATACGCTTTCTGGGAACTTTTCCACATACCATCTTTCCACAATTGCAAACAATGTCTGGCTGTATATCTGATAACACATATTTGAAGCACGATGAGATTGATAAATATGAGTATATAGATGCACACATGGAATTCTCACCAAACCAGAAAACCAAGATTTTGGTACTAGGATATCTCGTCCTTAGTAAGCATTAGTCCCACAATGTGTTTTTTACAAACCCATCTTGAGATTTTGTGCGATGCTTGAAGTTTTGAAATTGATTATATGATATATAATAATCCGAATCACATAATCATTTGTAAGATGTAACATAATAGTTGGAGGAGATAGTGTTTGCATGTGCTTCTGCTGCTTAAATTTGTGACGACCACATAATCAGCTGTATTAGTATTTAACCAATCTTGACTATTTAAGGAGTTTCAGGTAAAATGACAGTTAATTAAAGAAAATGGTTTTATAATTTAGCCACTAAATAATAAGATAATCAGAATCAGTTTCACTACACTCAAATGGTAGAAACTGATTATTTATGAATTGAAAATGTAATAATCAGATAATCTATTTCAAAATGCAATGCCAAACATGCTCGTAAAATTTTCATATGGGAAGGTCATGTGATACCTGGTACCCTCCAACTAAGTGGAGAACAATGCATGCATTAGCAAAGTCAACGAGCCAGTAGGGTTCATAAAACCCAAACCCAGTCAATAGATTTCCAGGAGTCAAATCTCCAAAGGCAGCATACCCAGAAGCACCACAACAAAGGTATAAAGAAGCAGTAATGAATATTGAAATAGTAGAAGTCTTCTTCATGGTCACTTTTTGGGAAGGAGGTGATTTTAAAGTGCCCTACACTTCATAAAAGCCATTACAAATTGCTTACGCCAACTAGTTTTAGATTATACTAGAAAATTAAGAGAATCATTTAGATATTATACCTGTATTTCAAGAAGGATTAATGAAAATGTAAACGAAAATGCAACATCTCCAATTGCTTGAGCCACCAACCATACTTTTTGTTTGGGATTACTAGTTGAGATTCCATTGATGCTACCTTCAATCTTCCCTTTTCCTGCAATCCCGTATTCAACAAGCAACTTGATCTGATGACACATTTCAAATTGTTTGTGCTACACCAGGAAGATCAAGATTTTGAATATAGAGATACATTACCTATTACTTGGGCTAATCCAAGTCCAATTCCAATAAAAGAATAGGTGAAAGACATGATTGCAGCAATAATAGAGAGCCATTTTGTATGAAATATGTTGGGTATTTGAGAAGCTACTATTTGAACCAATCCAAACAAAAGCATATAATATTTACTCTCGTATTCACAAGCACCCTCGTGCCCTTCTTCATGGTAACAATTTGATTGCCTAATTGCTCTGTAATCCAGGCAAAGAGTTCAATAAGGCCAATGTTATAGTCAATATTTCATCAAAAATTTCAGTAATTGAGAGAAAAGTTTGGGGTGTCTGGGATTGTTTATTTTAAACAGCTTATGTTTACTGCTTCAAGTGGAGCAATCAAAAGCACTTATCTGATTTTAAAAAATGCAATAAGCAGATAAGTTGTATAAATAAGCAATACTAACCACCCCTTAGAATACCTTATGCAGGTCGCGGATGTGATCATATATACAACTCCTGTTTTGAATAGACTGAAATACACCAAGCATCCACATACCGATCCATTCTTATTTCCTTAAGAGTTAAGACCAAGGTACAGATGTAGAATAAATCATTTAATCAAGCTGAAAGTAGATGCTTATGAGCCTGAATTTGGGGTATTTGAAATAGCTTATTTTCCCTTATGATGTAAGCCCATTTTGTCGGCTTACGAGCTTATGACGACTTATAATCATAAGCGCAAGTTTATAATCTAATAAGCGAAATTAGAACAATCTCCGACTCTGAGACTATTCAGAGATAGTGGAAATGGGGGATCTAAAATATAAACTTATGAGTTATCAAAATTTAACATAGAAAATAAGCTAACCCAAACACTCCCATGAATAACACAACCTCACCTAAAATGGTGTAAACCGCGTGCAAGAAGGAGCGGTTTGTGGTGATCTTACCATTGCTAGGGTTGGTATAAAGATGGATGTTGCTAACAAGGAATGAAGACACAAGGGTGAAGAATGCAATACTTAAGATACACAACGGGCCAGCAATCCACCCAAGCTGTGCCATGCTCCAAGCCAGTGACAAAACCCCTGATCCTACCACTCCAGCTATGAAGTGTGATACGGCTGTCCATACGGTTCCTTCAATCAACCACACAAAAAGGAACTGATAAAAATCCTAATTTCCATCATCAGATTCGATAACATGAATAAATTCAAAGTGAAATAAGTTCAAAATCTGAATTTAATGGACTTCCAATACGAAGTAGCCAATGATAAAACACCTCGTCCTATTACTCCAGCTAAAGCGAGGTAAGTTCAAATGTGAAATCGAAGTGGATTGTGTGTTAACGTATTGTACACTCGAACATTATGAACAACCACATCAGTGATCAGATAAAATGTTGATTGATTTTTGGATTGTTTTCTAGATTGAAATATAGTGATAAAATCACAAGTAGAGATGAATTAAAGAGTGAAGAAGAGCAGACCAGTGAGGGTGGGATTATGACGTGAGCTCTGTAACAATGGCAGCTGTTCTTCATCATCGTCTCCTGCGGCCATCGTTACCGGATTCATCAGTCAACGACCAATCCAAGGCAAAGCAGGTGGCCCGCGTTTAAAAATTAAACGCTGGTTGAAGGTATTTTATTTCTTAAAGGGTACGGCTCATGACTAATGTGATAATTGGTATGCGAGAGGAAGGTGTACAGTGTACACACAAACACAACAATATCTCTCTCTATGTAAAATATGTACGAAAGTGTTACAAATTCTAAGACCTCATAATAATAGCAGGCCAGGGCTCACAACTAAAATTCTAAGACATCACAACATTGTCATCAGTGAACCTTTGCATCAGTAGCGGTGACGTCTTTCAGTGAGTGGTGCTGACCTCCTTCACGGCTTCACCCGTGCTAATGTTGACCCTGCAACGGTGGCTTCAGTGACCTGATTTACAAACTGTCGCTTTGACCTCTGTCCGCTCTTTTAAGAGTGAGGCCCCATTGCTAAGTCTCCATAGCAGACAATAAAATCGACATGGCATATCAAGCTCCACAAACTCAACAATGATATATGAAGACGTGAATTTATCATTTCACAAGAACGCTCGTCTGTCCTAAGTCAATTGACACATGACACTTCAACGGCTTCTTTTGATAAATATTTACAATATACAAGGCTTTTTCTCGTCGTTATTTAGAGAACTTTTATGTAATTTTATTTTTTAATCCATATCAGAAATATTTTTTTTAAGTTGGTGCAATGATGTGAATTTTTCTAGTTGTTGAATTTTGTAACTTACAAAGATACCGACAATATGCAAAATTACATAAATATCCGTAACATTTTTATTAATTGCATTTACCATTTAAGTGTTTTACTTATGTCATTTTTAAGTTACCAAACATCCCTGTACAACAAAATCTCCAATGGCCTGCTTAATAATACCCCAATAGGTGCCTATTACCCTTTTATTGCCATACAACATAGTATACAAATATTTATGGCAGTAGCTTTTATAGAAAGTACTAGCCAAATCTTTTGGTAATCAGTCCTTCAATGGAGCCAGCCAAACTAAAAATTGTTACAAGCAGGCAAAAAATGATATATGTACGAAGAAGGATCCACTTGATGGACCAAGGTACAACCTTCTTCTGCACAAAGTACATCTCAACCGGAAAATATATGGTCAAGGGCCAGAAGATGATTGATCCAGCAAACGCCACAACTTCATTGAAGTAAGGGAACAATATCCCTACTGCCATGGTCAAAACCACATATGTTGTTCTAAAACATAACCTAAGAGGATTCAATCTGAACTCGGGCAGCAACGGCACCTTCAAACTCTGAACATCCCTTGCGAATTTGCTTTCCGGGAACTTTTCTGCGTACCATCTTTCCACGATTGCAAACAATGTCTGGCTATATATCTGATAACACACATATACAAAACAGAAAGGCATTTATAAAGACAAATATAAAGAAGCAATGTGGAGTCGATCCTTACACCAAGATTGGTAGTAGGTAGGGGTGGCCAAATGGACGGGTCAAAATGGTATGTTTGGGTCAAACCGGGTAAGGTTGGCCCAACCTGCCTTGTAGCTCCTTTAGTTTTATGTTTTATTTGAATTTTTGAAACAACTAATTAGGAAAAAGTTAGGTCGGAACCCATTTTTACAATTTTACTTAGAACATAACCCAAACGAACCAACTTTTAAGTAAATGGATCAAATTGCCGACTCTAGTACTAGGGTAATCGGCCCTAATTAAGCTTTTGTATGTAGATTTTTGCCACTATTATGGCAAGGTCATGTGGTACCTGATACCCTCCAACTAAGTGGAGAACAATGCATGCATTACCCAAGTCAACGAGCCAGTATGGTTCATAAAATCCAAACCCCGTCAAAAGATTCCCAGGAGTTGAATCTCCAAAGGCAGCATACCCAGAAGCACCACATGATAGGTAGAAGATTGTAGTTGTAAAGATTGCAATGGTGGAAGCCTTCTTCATGGTCACTTTTTGAGATGGAGGTGACTTCAAAGTGCTCTACGTATTACAAACATCACACAATTAATTCGAGGCAAATAATTCAGAATAATATAGAAGATTTTATTAGAGAGGAATAGATGTTATACCTGTATTTCAAGAAGAATCAAAGAGAAGTTAAATGAAAATGCAATATCCCCAATAGCTTGAGCAACCAACCACACTTTTTGAGTGGGATTATCAGTTGAGATTCCATTTATGCTACCTTCAATCTTCCCTTTTCCTGCAATCACATATTCAAAAAACAACTTGATATGAAGCTAAATATAAACTGTTTATGCTCCAAAAGCAAGATCACACATCAACATGTTTAAGATAGGAATCTATACCTATTACATGGGATAATCCAAGTCCAATTCCAATAAAGGAATAGGTGAAGGACATGGTTGCAGCAATAATTGAGAGCCATTTTGTATGAAATATGTTGGGTATTTGAGAAGCAAATATTTGAATGATTCCAAACATTAGCATATAATATGTATCCTCAAATTCACAAGCAGCCTCAAGCCCCTCTTCATGGTAACAATTTGATTGCCTAATTGCTCTGTCACCCAGTCATAAGATTCAAACGATACTAACATTATACTCGATATTTCACCAAATCAAAGTAGCAGCAAAGTCTGAATCTAACAGATCAGAGATCAAAGAGGGAAACTTTGGCCTTTTCAGAAACTGTTGTTAATCAAAATAAATATCATGCAATTGTAAGTGTATAATGTAACTCGTGTTCTTCATTCAAATGTTGACAGTTGTTAACACAATTTACATAGAGATTTCAAGAAAAGCCAGCAGACCTCATGCTGATCCCAGATGTGATGGTATACACAACTCCAGTTTTGAATATACTGAAATACACCAAGCATCCACATATTAATCCATTCTTATGTCCTGAAATTCAAAGTATAAAAGCAGATATAACCATACAAGCAAAATGCAAGTGAATGTTTATGACCCTAAACTCCTAAAGTTAAATAAAACTAGCTCACCTAAAATGGTGTGAACCGCCTGAACGTAGGAGCGATTCATAGTGGTGTTGCCATTATTCGGGTTAAAATAAAGATGAATGTCACAGATAAAGTAGGCTGAAATAAGAGTGAAAAATGCAAATAGTAGCAGAGATAACGGGCCAGCGATCCAGCCCACCTGTGCTACGCTCCAGGCTAGTGATAGAACACCTGATCCTATCACTCCTGTTATAATATGTGCTACTGCTGTCCATACAGTTCCTTCAATCAAACACACAAATTGAACATATCAAAACCCTGATTCCCATCATCAAATTCGAAGAACAGGAATGAAATGGAAGTTAAATAAGTTCAAATTTTGGACTTTCAGTACAATATCTCCAGTGATGAAACCTCTGATCCTATTACTCATAATCCATCCTTCACTAAAACAAATTGAACTGATTATAAACCCTTAATTATCAAATTCGAAAAATAGGATTGAGATCGAAGCAAAATAAGTTCAAACTCTGGATTTAATCGACTTCCAATACGAGATCTCCAGTTATAAACCCCTGACCCTATCACTCCAGCTATAAAATTTGCTAGCGCTATCTTTACGGTTGCTTCAATCAAAAACATGAATTGAAATCGAAGTGAAGTAGGTACAAATGTGAACTCGAGATGTTGTGTTCATGTCTTGTGAAGTCAAACATTACCAAGACTTTAATCAGATGAAATATTGATTGATTTTTGGTTTGTTTTCTAGTTTGAAAATGAGTGATGAAATCACAGGTACAGATGGAGTAAAAAATGAAGTAGAGCAGACCGGTGGTGTTATGATGTGAGCTCTGCAACAATGGCGGCTGTTCTTCTTCTTCATTATAGTCTCCTACAGCCATTGTTGCTGAATTCTTCGGTGTTCAATGTCACAAACTTCTGGCTGCAGACTGTTCCCCGGCAGTTTTTTCTTTCATTAAAAGGATAATGTCTGACGTCTCCCCTAATTAGTTTATTAAGATTTATTAAATATAAAAAATAACGTGTTACGTGTGATTAAATATTATAAAAGAATACGATATATGTTACATATATTTTATGTGTTTATATATTAAAAAACACTTTAACGAGGGATATATTATTTATATTATTATTTATTTATTTAAGTGTTTATAAATATAAAAACACTTATCATATATGTTTATATTTATAAACTTAATATTTCATCCTACTAATTGAGAAATTAAAGGTAAGATGTAATTAAAATATAAAAAAATTATATTTCTCGGTTACTAAATCTTTATACTATATCTTCGTACTCATTATTATATATCTTAGAAAGAATATAAACTTAACATTGATCAACGTGTAACTTGTTTAAGTGTTTAGTGATCAATGTGGTGGCAAATTTGATAAGATGGAGTTAAATAATTGATAAAAAAATTAATGAAATTTATATAAATAAAACATGTAGACAAAACACGTATTTGAAAGAAATAAAGGTGTAAGCCCAAGATCTTTTTTTTATAGATGTTAATGAAATTTATATAAATAAACATTTAAAAAAGGAAAAACCTAACATCTATGAATAAAAGATCCCATACTTGCACGTTTTAGGTATATGTTTTATTTGTGTATAAAATGCTTATAAACGCATTTATTTCGACTATTTCTTTGATTATTTCTTGTGATATATATTTAAGGAATGGAGATAAAACAAGCGTCTAATGTGATTAAAGGAAATGCATGTATATGTAAGCATAAAAGTTGTGTTACCGAGTTTTACTTTGGATCAAAAGAAAGAGATTTGAAAAAAAATATAAAAAGGTTTTTGTTTCCGAGTTATTTTAAGAAGAGAAAGAAAATAATTTTATTGGAAAATTTGATTAATTTTAAATTCCTAAACTTTCCTCCTAAAAGTGGGAGGGATTTTAAGGAATGAAGTTTAATGAAAATTGGAAGAGTGTTTTATGAAATATGTGGGGGTTTTATAAAAATAGTATATTAATGTAATTAATTAATGGTTGTTTATAAGTTATGTTTAATAACTTGTGATATATTTTGTTTAGAGAAAAAATAATTATATATTTGCGACCGTCTCATTTTTATCTACGTTTCGGTATAAATTTTATCGTAATATGACATTATTTTAAAAGTTAGTATATTCTTAATTTTTTTATCCATCAATAGTAGTGTGTAGGTAATTCTTGGAGCAATTTATATGTTTTTCTCTAAACAAAATATATCACAGGTTATTAAATATAATTTATAAACAACCTATAATTTTATATGATTTATAATGGCTTTGATCATTTATCACAAGTTCTAACGTGATAAGGGTGGTTTTTCATTTATCCATTACATAAATATTACTTTTATCAATAATAGCGAACATGAGAAACACATTAGTATCACACTAAAACTTTTAGACTTGAATAATTTTATATTTTTTTAAAGGAGTATATATAAAAAGTATTAAATATAAAAATTTTACTTATGTACCCGAGCACCGTACGGGTATAACAATAGTTAATTCATGGTTGATAGAGTCAATTTTTTCCTAAAAAATAGTGATGACAACTAATAAGATAAATCACGTGATAATTAATCTAATTTTAAATAGAAAAGTCAAATGTTTATAAATTTTAAAGTCTATATTTCCATTTGAGTTTAACTTTCAAAATAATATTTACAACAAAT
Source organism: Drosophyllum lusitanicum (assembly GCA_032274825.1). Classification (NCBI taxonomy): domain Eukaryota; kingdom Viridiplantae; phylum Streptophyta; class Magnoliopsida; order Caryophyllales; family Drosophyllaceae; genus Drosophyllum; species Drosophyllum lusitanicum. Next base: position 20,411 of record JAUEJL010100638.1, read on the forward strand.
TGATTACTTCAAATATATAATCCATTTCATGTATCCTTAATTTCTTTGGCATATGTTTATTAGTTTTACGTTACAATATGTTAATTAATACATTTATTTATTTTTGAAAAGAGTTAATAAGAATTAATTATAGAAATAATTTAATTAGTAACATGACATTGTTGAAGGCAATATATATGTTGAATATTCATCACCTTTTCACCTTCAATAGTAAGTTCAGTTAATATCGTGTTAATTCTATTATTACTGTTCCTTTATTTGTACAAGAATTTTAATATATTACTTTTCTATTAATTACTCTACTCAATAAGCATATATCGAGTTGTTGAATGAGCAATTAAACATCGAACTCAAAGTCATCGATATATATTTTCATAGGGAAAAATAGTATATCTTTCTATTTTTTTCTCCTATTTCATCTTCCTACTCACCACAGGATGATATGTGAAGTCCACTAATTCTTTTTTCTCGTCTCCTCCATTAATTTTGACACTTCTGTTGATCTTGTAAGTAGAAGGATATATCATCTATCTATCATAGGTCAACAACTAACGTTAACTTCATCGGATCATGAACTCATTATTTAGGGTTGACGAAGGGTTAGCAACAACAATTAATATGATGGATATGTGTGTTTGAATAGCAACAAATTAAAAGTTCAATACACATAAAAGAAACTTTTAAAATCTGATACGCACACTAGTAAAATGTGACAAGCTTTTGACTTATCTATAGAGATTAGCATTCAAAAAAATATGAGAAGTCGGATGAAGCAATTGTGTCGCAAGAGTATGAATATGAACCATATTAGAACTACATATTAGAACTACTAACATTTAGAAAACAAATGTTAACTATTCCTAAGCACTATTCATATACAGTGTTTTTTCCCTCTCTTAAGGTACCATTTATCTAAAGTAAGGCCTATGTATCTACATTATTTTTCTATATAAACTCCAAAGCTACTACCCATACGTATATATTACATTCCTTTATTATTTTTTTTTAAAAAAACTTCTATCAAACCCCGTCACAATGCACGGATATAAAAAACTAGCTCGTTCCTAATAAGATATAAATTTTATTTAAATAGGTTATGGTTAAAACAATTAATCCCTGCATATTTTTTTCCTTAACATTATCACTTTCATTGACTACTTGATTATTTGAATATTCTTCTTAGTCATTTAACTTTTGGTATATTACCATGATTCTTTTTTGTTCTATTCTATGATATTTTATTTGTATATAAATATTATTTAGGTGGTATTGTTATGAAAGACTTTTTCTTTATAAAATTTAAAATATATATTGTAGAATTTACACTAATTGTAGACAAATTGTATGGTTTAAAAAGTATAAACTTATAAATATTAAGACCACCAGCATCCAACCCAACTTACCCCACTGTCACATCAGCATCCACATCATCTTTTATCGTCAACCCAACTTACCCCACAAACCCACACATCCAACCCTATTCAACCCCACATCAAATATTAATAAAATATATATATATTAAATATATTAAATATGAGAGGGAAGCCGATCGGGTTGGAGGACTAGTTGGCTTAAGAACCCAATGGAACCCCACAAGGGGTGATGGTGTTCCCATCTTACCCGATGGAACCCAACATCGGGTACCTTGGCCGATGCGGATGGTCTAATATGTTTTATACTGATTAAGTTTAATTTATAATAATACTGATTATTTATTAATTAGAATAATTGTATAATATACTTATTTTACGTATAATATCTTATAGGAATGGTTTTTTTGGTTTTCCAGTTCTGGGTTTTATGGACACCCCTATTGATTGTCACCAACTTGCTTTACCTGTTGCTACTCGACGTGTTATTGCTTTCTTATACACTACCTCGTTTTCTTATTTCTTATTTCTTATTTGATCCTATCAGACTTCATGATACCCATTGTTTTATTTGTTCTCAATTTTAAGTTAGAACTTCTGTCAAATGAGGAGACTCGGGTATATTCCAAATTAACGAATTTATTTCTTTTGATTGGAGTGTTATTTCGTGATTTCTATCTATGAAAACATGTTTAAACCCAGTTCTCGGTTATATTCCCATAAACCTTAAAAATGAAAAAGTCTTTAACACAATGCTTGACATGTTGCAACATTCATGCATCTAGGAAGTTTATTGAAAGAAAAATATCAAAACCATTTTCAGATTAAAGAGGATAAAAATCCGAGTTAATTAGTATTTTTTTATCTTGTATCTAAAAACATTGGTTAAATTTGTTTTTAATACGAATGTGATATGGCCTCACAATGAAAGTGAGGTAGATGACTGTATTTCAATTTTATCCATGTGTCTACTATTCTCTACTTTAAAGTTGTTCTTCGTAGAAACTTATTATTTATATACAATATAAAAGGATACTATTAGAATTTTAGAATATCATTTATAGGACCATTAATATTGTTTCATACGGATATAATTTATTTAGTTACCTAAATAACCCTAAAAATTAGTGTAACACTTTTTTACAGGACATATGAAATGCTGATTCTCTAATGTGAAAAGCTCTAATAAGTACCATATTAGTATATTTTAATAAACTTTACATCTAAATAGTATAATTAAAAGTGATATGTTAATAAAAAAGTTATCACGGATTAAAAGAATCAGCTTACCTAAATGAGAATATATTAACTGTGGACTAAAATTAGAATTGTTTACATTATTCATATTTTACAAAACATAAAAACTATAAAAAAAGGGTTTTAGTTCACCAAAATGTATTCAACTTGTCACATTTTGCTATTGTGTGTATTGAACTTTAGAAGTTTCTATTGTGAGTATCGAACATTTAATTTCTCGTTATTGTATGTATTAAACTTTCTATTATATGTACTAAACTTGTATATTTTTTCTTTTTTTGTGTATCCAAAATATATACAATAGCAACAAATTAGAAGTTTGGTACATACAATAGAAACTTTTAAAGTTCGATACACACAATAGCAAAACGTGATAAGTTAGATACATTTTAGTTGACTAAACCAAAAAAAAAGATTAAAGAGAAATGATCCATGATGTTAACATCACCTAACTTAGGTGATCGTGCACTCATAAATCATTTAAATGAAAGGTAATTTAGTCCTTTGATTATTTGTTTGTTTAACTATTTTGGGAAAGCAACCTCACCTAAGTTAGGTGATATTAACATCACGTATCATTTTTCCTTTTAAAAAAAGTTTAAATTGAACAATGAATGTCCCATTACCGATTTGAGTACAAAACTCACTAGTTTGATTGTTTAACTATTTTGTGAGAACAACATCATATAAGTTAGTTTAATATTTTTAATGTAGTTTGTTCTAAAAATAAAATTATAAAAGTACGTACATATGAGAATGGTAAATGCCTATACACTACTTTTTTATAACTTAAAATATACGGTACTTTAGATCAATCGTCATGTCTTTCATCTATATATGACCCACCAATAATAATCTTAATAATTTTAGATTTATCACATCATAACACACAGACATATAAGACTTAGTGTACATCATTTACGAAAATTTTATCAATAATGGACACTTGCGTATGATAGAACACCTCTTTTATCTATTTTTTGTATTTACTAGTAATTGTGAATTTCACTCTCTATCTATAAATATATTATATAAAGGTATCACTGTTACTTTTACATCTTTTATACTTTGCTAAGACCTGATTGATATCTTGTTATTGTCAGAGGCGGATCTATGATTTTTATTGACCAGTGACACCATATAATAACAAATATAAAAATAATTAAAATGGAGGGTGTTGTTCGGGTTTTTTTCCGGGTTTCCAGTTAATCAGGTCGGATTAATGAGGTTTCAGTTGTTGTTTCGTTATTTTAGAGCCACAATTTATAATTTTATATGAACCTCTGTTAATTAAAATTTTATTTTTAGAGTAAACTAAAGTATTTTAAAGATATAAATCGAATATTAAACTACATCTTATCATTTTCTAGAAAAAAAAAATTCATTTTTATTAGATTTGGGCGGCATAAAAAAATCGCCGGTGGCACTCAAAAATTTGATTGCCGGCTAAAAAACGTAACATTTTTACACTTCGTCTGCAAAATTGACTGTTGGTCATGCCTCTGTCCGACAAAAATAGGTCCACCCCTAGTTATTGTTGTTAGTAATAGTGAATTTATGGTGTGTTATAAGATTATTAAGGGTTAAAATGTAAAAAAAAAAAACTAATGTATTATACATGTTAATCATTGAGTTGGTAGGATGATGAAATACAATAAAATATAAAATTTCATTTTATAATTTAAAAGAACAAAATAATACATAAAATAATTTAAAAAAATAAGTTACCAAACACCCTGTGGAAGCAATTTAAAATCAAAAGAAGAATCTAAAGCGACCACAAAATATCATTCAGAAAACCAAACCAGATACTATCTCAAGCGAAAAAAATGGCTGGAGAAGGCTACGAGGAGGAAGAACAAGAGACGCCATTGTTGCAGACCTCACCTCATAAATACACTGGTTTCCTCTTCTTTACTCTTAATCTCAATCTATAATCCTTATTATAATTAATTGACGTTCTCAATATGCAACCGATCAACACTTCTGGTGTTGACTTTCTTATAAAACTCATAATTATTATCATCAACTGCTAGTGATTTGGGGGAAGTAATTACCAGACTTCCTATTGTACGATTCTTCGAATTTGTTGTTTGGATTTTAGTTCTCAGGGGAAGTTACGGCAAACCTGTTGATTGGCTAGTCATTTTAATGAGAGTTGTGAAACTTTGAAAAATTTTAACCCTAGTTTTTATTTTTAGTTATTGTTTAACTACTATTTTTATGTGAAATTTACAGCAAATATTACCAATTTGAGCAAAATTTTTGCGAAGGCCAAGAGTAGCACCCTTCCTCTTCCCAAACCAACCCAAATGTCACGTCACTGTCACATTAGCTTTTTTTACCTTTTCCTTCCCAACCCAAATCAACCCAAACTTTTTCCACTTTTTTAAATTTATTTAATTACGTATTTATATATTAAACAAAATCAAATATTTAAACAATTCTATAAAAAAATAAAAATATAAATAAAAAGTTCATAAGATTTTAATAAAAATATTATTATTATAAAATAAAATTACAATACTCTAAATCTAGATTAATAAATTAAAA
>JAUEJL010100639.1:0-13283 GCA_032274825.1 Drosophyllum lusitanicum
TATATATATATATATATATATATATATATTTGTGTGTGTGTGTGTGTGTGTGTGTGTGTGTGTGTGTGTGTGTGTGTTGCGCGCGCACGCTTAGCTGGTTAGTTTGAGGGTATATGTGTGTGCGCGCTCACGCTTAGCTGGTTAGTTCAAACTTTGTGATGTGTAGTTGATATGCTTGTAGAAGTTTGCAATTGAACTGTTGTTGTCGATTGCCTATATAAGTGGTTGTGTTCACAGTGAATTGTTATATGAATACACTTGATTCAGTTGTTGATCAAAATAGTTCTTTGTGGGTAGAGTTACTAATGTATGTCACATTAAGGATTTCTAGGTTAAACCGGGCTTTCTTGAGATTTGAGACTGGTTTTTCTAGGCCCGTAGTAAAAAACGAAATTTGGATCGAACCAAATTCGAATAATCCGATTTGAATTGGTTTGTTTCGTGTCCAACTCGATTTTGGACTTGATTCAAAAGTTTATATTGGTTTTCGAATCGAATTCTAAATATATAAAAAAAATTCGTCACTCGGCTCGAAATTCGAATATATATGTATATATAGGTGTTATTACTCAATTTCTAATTTCTTTCTTCTAATCATAAACAATAATATGCTATTTCAATACTACTAAAAACTCTAAATATTCTCCTAGCTTATTTTTAGAAGTTCAAACTCCAATTACATATTCACAATCACAAAGTTTTCCGTCTAAATTTACTTTAAACTATAAAAATTGGAACAAACCTACACAGTTAATTAGCTAAATTTGGGTTTATTCGAATTCGAGCCAAATTCAAATATCCTGAATTCAAATCGGTTTTGCTAGTAGTAAAACGAATCCGAATCGAATTTTGAATTAAGATAAAAAAAATTAACAAACTCAGACAATCCGATCCGAACAATTCGAGAAACTCGAAATTCAATTCGGTGAACAACCCTACATTTGGTGCCCTACATTTGGGTAATTACACCATGGACAACTATAACTTGTTCGACCAATTTTCTAACCCAATACATGTAACACATAACTCATACATGCAAACATTTGGGTATAAGAGCAAGCACAATGTTGAACACTAAATCACAAATCTACACAACAATTTCAAGAGATTATAGCTGAGTTTTTTTTATTTTTTTTTATTTTATTAAGTAAAGGGGAATCATCACATAATATCCCAGTATAAAGACACTTGATTTTTCTTTCTTCTCTTTAATTGTTTCAAGCTCATAATAGCAAGCTTAATTTGTAAACAGGCTAATCACATTAGAACAACAAAGATAAAGCAAAACCCGGAAGCTGGTTATTATTTTAAATATAGAGAATCAAGAACGGGCATAACGTACAGAAATACGGCGCTGAATGGGTCCTCTGCAAGATGGGCAGTCCTTCATTCCCTGTTTTTCGTGAAGCTCGTTGCATTTTGTACAAACCACTTGATGAGCACACGGGAGAAAAACAACCGACATCTCTTCTGATAAACACATAACACATTCCCGTTCACGCTTCACATGAAGTGTGTGAGTTTGATGTGAAATAGAGGTTTTGATGTCACTTAATTTACTAGCATAGCTTCCGTTGATGCCTCTCTTTAAAGCAGCTATTTTTGAAGAATCGGCTTCTAGTCTCAGTAAGGAGATTTCCTTCTCTAGTTTTTCAATATCATCTTTGTATCTTTGAAGATTTTTATCGGCTTTTAGTCTTGTTAAATCTTCTCTTGATTTGGCCAAAACTTCACCTTCATGCCTTCCTGTTCTGATTTTAATGGCTTCATTCATCAATTCTTGTTTTACTTTCTCTTCCTGTTTCCATTTTGTCTGCGAGTAGAACACTTTCAGCGAGGCGAGCAAAAAAATAAATAAATAAGAAGGGCATGAGTATCAATCACTGAGTTTCATGGTTTCTTTCTTTAACTTGATACATGAATAAAGGCATTTATCACTCACATACTTAATTCTCATAATAATCTATATCTATCTATAATCTATAATACATAATACATAATACATAATAAAATCAATGTCTTAAATCTTTTAATATAAGATATCTGAAATTATTATTTTAACACCCATATCAAACTAAAATGTAAACCATTGACAAAATTATATGGAATCAATAAGATTTTCATATACCATCTCAATAACTAAACCTTTGATTATAGAAAAAAAAATCTTTGACAAATCAAGTCAATGCAATTAACTTCCAACATATAAGATACTAAGTACAAATTAAAAATCAAATGAATAGAAATTAAAAACACAATTCATAAACATTTAAATGACTCTTACAATTAAACTTAAAAAAAGAAGAATTATTCATTGCTTAGCGTGAGTATATGCTAGTATCAATTAAATCATTTTGGTCCATTGAGATTCATCTAACCAATCAAAATGTTCAGTAGTTTACGATCTATGTTTTAGTTTAATAACAATTACAGTACCTACTTTCTATTAATGATTCAGTAAACTCCATAACCAAAATAGAAAACAATAGTATCTTTATGATTAAGATGGGTAACAGTATAATTTTCCCAATGAAGCAACAATCCAAATAAGGATCAGAAAATGTCATGTATTATGCTTCATTCTTACATATTATAGGGTTCAATCGAGCATCATATAGAGAGTTGGTTTATCTCCCAAATATAAACTGTTTATCTAAAAGAGCTGGCCTATCTTTCAAAGACATGCGTTCTTCGGTTTGAATTTTTCTCTTCATTACTAATATTAGCTTAGGATAAAGTAAATAGGATTATCTGTGAGAACGATAAGCAGCATTGTTGGCCATAAAAGAAAAGGGGACATGACATTTCACATTCAAAAGTGAAAAGTACATGGTCAGAACCCTTTTTAGAAAGAAAAAAAAAAGCCGTTGTGTTTAATCCCAACTCTACTGATAAATTTTGTCCAAGTTCTATCAATTTTCCATTATTATCGTGAAACTACCATAGACCGGATTAAATTCATTCACATGAATAATAGTTTCCTAATAGCATAGGTGAAATCATATGTCACAGCATAATTTCATCATGACAATAATGATAATACAGAATATTCAGCTCATTTGTTATCATGATAATAATATAGAAGATACCTCAAGTTGATCTCTTTGTTCTTTAGCCTGCTCCAAATCATCTTGCAGCTGAGCCAACTTACGCTTCTCAGCTATAAGTTCTTCCTGAACCAACGCTTTTTGTTTCTCCCACAACTGTAACTGTATCAAGGTCTTTTTCTCTCTCTTTGACACTTCATCACAGCTGAGAGCTGACTCAGCAGCTTGTAATTTTGCAGCCTCCATCTGTACCCTCAAATTAGCATTTTCAATCTCCAACCTACGAACAGCACCATCAGCTCGCCCCACCTGATTACTTGCCTTCATCAAAGCATTCTCCATTTCAGAGAGCTTTTTCATGGTGTTATCCTCCAATGTTTGCTTCTCTTTCTTTAACCTTTCTACTTCTTCTTTCTCTTGCCTAAGTGTCTTAAGTTCTGCTTTATCCTTACCCAGTCTACGTGCAGCTTGCATAACCTTCTGATTAGCCCATTCTGTCCATTCCTGCAACTGATCTTGGAGCTCACGCACCCTTGGGGCAAGTTTTGAAATTGTTTCATCCTTTTTATCTTGTGGGACACACCTCTCAAAGGAATTTTCCATGGGCATGGCAGAGAAACTAATATTAGGGACCTCGGGTATTGAAAGATTGTTGCTTTTTACAGAAAGTGAAAGAGATAACTCAGTTTCATCTACTGATGATGAAGTGGGTGTGAGACCAGTTTGTATGGAACCACTGCTGTTGTTTATATTGTTGATCTTCAAGGAAGCATTTTTAAGACTGATACATGTAGATTCTGAGACAGACTTTAGTTTCTTATCAAGAATTAAACCACCAATGTTACCAAGTTTCCCAGCTCTAGAACCCCCTTTCAATCCATGTGTACGGTAGCTTTTCTCCAAATGAACCGATTTCTGTCTAAGTATATAATCTCTCTTGCTAATACCATTGATCTTTCGATTCCCTACATGCTTTTCTTCATGTTTTTGGGATGAAACACCGAAGGATCTACTGATCGTTCGAGAAGTAGAGTTCTGATTCCCTTTTTGTGATGTAAATCCATCCAAAACAAAAGGAGACTTTAGTTTTGAGTAAGGGATCTTTGTCTTTGCTGGTGGATCGGAGATACAATTATGTACACAAGGTATGGAAGCCGTCACAGGTGCTTCCAAAGGAAAACTCTGATCACCAAGTGAAGAATTATTCGGTTTACATGGATTTGGAAGATTTTCTGAACTCATACCTTCTTTACTCATATGGGTTTCAAAACTATTAGAGGAACATAACTCCTCACCATCTGTTGCACAAGCTTGAGCGACATTCATGTCAGATATCAACAAACACCACATTGCATCCCCATTGCTGAAGAAAGGCCTGATTTCACGAAGAACACAAACCAGTTCAGCAAGTATATACTTCTCCATCTGTTGCAGATTTTCAAAGTGATGTTCTGTCCATGAATCGACTTCTTGTTCGTTTTTAAGAAATTCCAAAGTATTTTCCACTAAATTTGACACGATGTCTTTACAACCACAACAAACACCAGACTTCAGAACAGCTTTAGTAGCAACTTCTTCGGTGTAACCGTAAGAAACTATTTTCTTAATACCACTCTTGAACATTGTGTCCAAATTGGCTAAAACAAGTTCTTCTAGCTGAGATTCAGTAAGATCACTCCAATCAGCATCATGAAATTCATCATTTGCTTCTAGTTCCCCTTGATCATGATTAGCCCCAATCTCGGTTGATTCTATTCCTCCTACTGCACAAGTTAACCCCAAATCAAGTTTGAGGGAATCTGTGTTATCATGACAGAAACTACACATGTCACACCCGTTGGACTGCCCATGACTCTCGAAATTTTCAGCAGAAAACTCATAACCCTGTGAAGTCGAAACGATTTTCTGGGAACCAGTTGGAGATGGTGTATCAGCTCTAAATTTTCTCTTGTTCCTACTTCCCTTTTCTTGGACTGTTATAACAGGTGATATATGACTGGAACTATTACTACTACTACATGATTGTGCAACAACAGAGGCCATAGTTTGTCTTGTATCTTCCCAATAAAATCTCCTATAAATTTCACAAATGATAATACAATTAATATCATTAACACAGCTTCAAATAACATGTGTGTCAGCATCTATTTCTGTATTTGACAAACAACCAACCAATTGTTCAACTAAAAATTGTAGAATCAATTATCATCAGCTAAAAGTACTCATGTAATTAACAAGATATACCAAAAACTCAAAACAAGATTAAGAAAAATCAAATTCCCCTCAAAAAACATAAGCTCAACTCAAAATCATACCAGAAGCTCCACGAATTGAAATCAATTAGTTATCTGCAACAGCAAACACAAATTTCAATTGTCAATATCACTTTGTAGATAAGAAACACTAATTCAATCAATAGAAACATAGAAAGATCGGGAAATAACAATCGAAGCAAGCTGATAACATCATCAAGAAGAAATCAAAGTCTATAGAAGATCGAGAAGAAGAGTGAGAAAAATTGAAACGCACAAATCAGAATCAAAATCGAAAAATATAAGATTTATGATTGTGGAATGGTTTGCAACCGAGATTATACCGATTTGAGCAAATCAAAGATACGGCAAACGATGCAGCATCGGAGGATAGTAAGAGAAAATCTGATCGTTTTTTTTTATTTATTTATTTTTTTTTTCTGCACTACAACATTGAACGTGTCTCTCTCTATGCCTCTTCACAATTTTAGTTTGTTTAGGATTCCTAATACGTCTTTCTAGAAACACATTCCAATTTTTCCTTTTATGAAATTATATGATGCAAGTAATTGTTGGAGAAATGCTTTTTGGTAAAAAAAAAATTCTTCCATAATAATAAACTTTTAAAATTAATACCATATTAAACAAATATTTAAAACTGGTCTGAACAGCCGATTAATCGTCACCTAAACGGTTATCAGTGGCTCGTCGAGTGAGAAATCCTATGATCGGTCAAAATTGGTCCTGGCAGTCCTCGATTGTTTAGGCGGTCAACAAAATAGTTTGACTTAATTTTAAAAAAGTTAGGGTTTTAGTTACAATTGATTGAGGCCGCCTACACACTTCTACAGTCAAACACTCAAACTCGACCTCCAGTTTGCCTCTCCACCCCCGACAATCTTCCGCCAACCACAGCCATAGGTTTGTCTCTCTTCCCTTGTTTGTTTCTGACCGACTTTACAGACAGTCTACACCACAGCCACAATGTTTCTACTCGACTCTATAGCCACACCAAAACCACAATCAGTTTTGCTCGATTCCACAGCCCACACCACGGATTTGTTGAACTTTTTTTGACTGCATACCATTCCTTGTAAATTAGTAAATTTGTCCAAGGCAATAAGCAATAAACTGTTTTTGCACGGCCACTTATTTGTAAATTATATGGTGTATCTTTTTTATTTTAGTAAATTGAGTAATTGACAACTGAGCATGGCATCTATATATACCTCGTCAATAGTTGCCGGTTCTAAAAGAAAATCAAAGGATATTGGTTGGGATTATGGTGTTTGCCCGGATCCTAACAACTCGGATAAAATCAAATACAACTTGTGTGGAAAAGTGGTCACGAGGGGGATTTTCGAAGTGAAACAACATACTGCAAATGTTACAAGACAAGTAGCTTCATGTCTAAAGTCTACCCGATGATCAGTTGAGATGTCAGGATGCTATCAAAGAGCGGAAGTTAAAAAAGAAGGGTAAAAATGAACACGATGAAGCCATAAGATCAGAGGTGAGAATTGATACTAATGAAGTGCTATTGATGTGTATTAACTATATAATTCTTTCGGGAGCATGAAGGGACCAAATGTTTTGGGCCCCATGGATAACTTTGCTAATAAAGTTAACCTCAAGGAGGCTTTAAAAGAAGGGAAAGGGTAAACATGTTGACCTTTACAATGTTATTCAGAAAGATAAAATATGGATGATGAAGAAATATATTATTAGGTGGGCATATGAGTCCGTGATTCCTTTTCATTCCTTTGAAAGGGATAGTTTCAAAATGTTGTTAGAAGTGGTTGGCCAATTTGGAATTAGGCTTCCATCTCCTACTAGATATGAGTTGAGCAACACACTTCTAAAGGAAGAGATTGAAAGAACAAAAGAGTTGTTGAAGAAACCAAGAAGAACGGAAAGATGATTGATGCTCAACTATGACGGATGCTTCATCTGATAGAAAGAGAAGGAGCATTATGAATTTATGTGTAAATTCAAAGATGGGTACCATTTTTTATCTTCCAAAGAATGTTCTAATGATGCGCATACAATCGAGCACATATATGAGTATGTGGAAGCTTGCATTCAAGAAGTTAGTCCCGAACATGATGTTCAAATTGTGACTGATAATGCCTCAAATAACATGGAAGCGACAACTTTGCTTAAAGTGACAAGACTAAAGATTTTGGACATCATGTGAGACGCATACCATTAACCTTATGCTTGAAGATATTTATATTTTTTAACATGTTTTATACTTTTATTTCTTGTTTTAATTTTATACTTTTATGTTCTTCAAGGTATTGGTGCAATTCCAAGGTGTAATAAAGTCCTAGATCAAGCAAAGAAACTATCTATCTTCATTTATTCTCACCACAAATGAGAAAGACCTTTAGTCGAAGAAGATCTTAAGATGTTATTTCAAGAAATACCTTTAGTTGATGTTCAGGAATGCAAATAAAGAGATATCATCATTAGCGGCCTTAAACGCAAATCCTTAGAAAGTGATCTTTTAGTCAACCATTCTCAGGCGTGGAACGCTAACTCATTTAATGAGTAAGGAAACAAGAAACTCAAAATTACGGTGTTAAACAAGAAACTCCAATGAAAAGATGAGTTTTGGACACATTTAATGCGACAGCACGAAGATCTTTTCAGAATTACAGATTGTAACACCCCAAAGTAAGTTTATTATTTAATTTATTTGCTAGTTATTTGAAGAAACTCCTAAAATTAATGTTTGATTTGAAAATTTTCTTATATGTGTACATATCTAATTATTCAATTGCTATGAGAATATTTTTGTTATTTCAAGTATGAGGACCTATCTTGCCGATGCTTCAAATTTTATTACATAAGAAAGTTGTGGTAATACCATAAGAGTTGAACTAGGGGAACTTAGTGTCCCAATCCCTCAAACTTTCATAAATATAAACAGGGAGCTAATTTCTTTAAAAATGAAAACTAAATGTGGCGATGGTTTTGGAATAAACAAGAGCAGCAAGAGAACAAGGGCAGGTTGGGATTTTGATCAACTTAAAGAAGATTTGAAGTGTGTTTTGTTAATTCAAGACCTAAGGTAAGTTGATCTACCCTAATCTGGTTTTGCAAGTGAGTTTTGGTACTAAATGAAGGATTAGTATCCTTGCGTTGAAGAGGCCATGATGATTGTAGTGTTGAAATAATTAGAGATCTTAGTAATTTTGACAATCTTGTGATAATATAAACTAAAATTTATGCTTACATGAGATTAAATTAAAGAGTTGTAAGTGTGAATGGGTCAAATTGAGTTCTTGATTGATCAAAGGTTGATCAATTATTGTGTTTGTTTTTTCTTTTAGTTGTATTATTGATAAAGAGTAAATACCAAGTGCTAGAAACACTTTGGTAAAGTTTGAATAAAGTTTGTGAAGGATGTGCAATTGTTCAAATCTAGCAAGTCTGCTATCCAAGTCGGACACATGCGTGTCATAGGAAACACGAGCCGTGCCATGCCGGTTGAGCACAACCATGTTGTGGTGGTTAGACATGGTGTGTCGTATGAGACACGACCGTGTAGGGTTAAGTTTAACACGATGAGCTCATAAATTGTATCAGCGTGTGGGTGGACATGAGCATGTCCTAGACCGTGTTAGAGGCCGTGTGGACTTCTACTTGAGTGGCAGATTTGATCCGTTGAATGGAATTAGATGTTATATGATTATAGGTGATTGTTGTTGATTAATTACCGCTTAAACCTATCTTTGGACGGTTGATTGACTTATTACTTTGACGATCGAGTTGAGACAAGGGTAAGACTCTAGCTCATGTTTGACGACTCTAAGCTTCCGGAACATAACCTTTTGTTAAAAGACTTGTCATAATGAAAAAATATATATAACATAAATCCATGTGAAAAGTTTATCTACACTTATTATGATACTTGGGGAAATCAAATTATGATGTAAATTATAAACTTTGAATATTATGATTTAAAATTTATGGTTGCTACACAGACGGCTGAAGTGAAAATGTCAGATTACTTTTTGTTTTTTAGATAAAACATTCCCACAAATTTAAATATCTTTACAAATAGATTCCCCTTCAATAATTAGATCGATTCTTGAAACCTATAAATACTCCCTCTCATCCATTGAGATATAGTCTAGAGTATTTAATCTATCTTAAGAATGTGAGTTATCTTTTGAGTATAACACCATGCTTCCCCTATGAGCGTGAGCAAAGGATGCCAGCGAACCCGCTACTTTGTTCTCTTCTCGCAAGATGCGGGAAATATTGCATGAAGGATATGAGAGAGACTTGCTCACGGGTCACAATGGTATAAAAACAAACACGGAAGCAAACCTTCGTTTGACCACACTTACCCAACCCGTTGGACCTTATAGGAAGCAAACAAATAGGGTAAAACTTCTAACTTATAAATCAACTTATGGCAACCCAAAACAATCCTAAAACTTAAATATGAAGGTAATCAAAACACACAACAAAAACACCAATTTTTAGCTAGAAAACCCCAAAACGGGTAAAAACCACGGGACACTTAGTGCTGCTTAAAATCCACTATCGAAAAGAAAGGTATACAAAGTCTTCTCTAGATAACACTAGAGGTATAAAACAATCATCATAATCTTGGAATCAAACATCAAGATATATGGAAACAATCGAAGAACAAGAAAGAAAGAATATCACCCCTAAAAATTGTGCAATCTGCCTAGCAACGAAACTGACATCCGGGCCTCCAAATCCAATCTCCACTATTCAGAATCTTCCCTCAAGTGTCAAATAGCTATTGTCCAAAATTTCTAATGATCCGACGGTGTAATATCCAGGAAACTGCAAAAGATTGCGATTGGGTTTTGGGGTGAATAGTAACCTCCGAAAATCTTCTTTCTTTTCTCTCTGCCTCTCTCTCTCTCTTGTGTGTCCAGCCAAACCAAAAGAACCACCTTTGTGTACTTAAGACTAGATAAAAAGAAGAGGCAAGATGGGCCTTGATTTGTTAGGCTCAAGTCCTTGTGGGCTAAAGAAAAAATAAACCCAACAAATCTCCCCCTTTTTCTGCCTATGAGGATGAGTTCGCCATCCTGGCGATTGAGCAACATACCTTTAACTTTTCCTTTGCTAGATCCTTTGTTAACATATCAGAAGCGTTATCCACTGTATGAACTTCATTAAATTCAAGCATACCATCTTCAATGCCATCCCTAATCCAATGATACCGCACATCAATATGTTTTGTACTTTTATGAAACATAGAGTTCTTGGCAAGATGAATAGCACTTTGATTATCACAAAGAACCACATATATTTTTTGTGTGAAACCAAGTTCTTGCAAAAACCTTTTCAACCACAATAGTTCTTTGCATGCTTCTGTTGCTGCCATATACTTAGCCTCAGTTGTAGACAAGGCCACACACTTTTGCAATCTCAATTGCCATGAAACCGCTCCCTTTGCAAAGGTCATCAGATATTCAGAAGTAGATTTCATGTTGTCTTTGTTTCCAGCCATATCTGAGTCTGTGTCATTAAGTAGGGGCTGATAATTCCCAAACGTGATACCCTATTTGGAAGTACCGCGTAAATATCTGAAAATCCATTTAACTGCTTCCTAATGTTTCTTACCAGGATTTGATAGAAGCCGACTGACAACACCAACTGCATGAGCTAAATCCGGCCTTGTGCACACCATATCATACATCAAGCTACCAACCACTGAGGCATATGGAACTCTATCCATTTATTCAATCTCCTTTTCTGTGGTAGGAGAATCTTTATCAATTAACTTAAAGTTGGTAGTAAGAAGAGAGCTAAGCACTTTAACTTTATCCATGTTGAACCTGCAAAGCACCTTCTCTATGTATTGTTCTTCGTGATATATGTAACTTTTTGGCATATCTATCTTGAGTAATCCATATGCCAAGGATATGTTTTGTTGGCCTCAAGGCTTTCATAGCAAAAGACTTGCTCAAATCAAGCTTCAATTGGGTAATTCTTCCAATGTTCTTCCTAACAATCAACATATCATCAACATATAACAACAATATAATGAAGTCGTCATCGCAAAATCTCTGAAAGAAAACATAATGATCTGAGGAAGTCTTTCGGTAGCCTTGCTTCCCTATGACTGACTCAAATTTCTTGTACCACTTTCTTGGTGCTTGCTTTAATCCATACAAACTTTTCTCAAGTCTGCCCACGTAGTTTTCTTTACGCTCCATGTAGATTTCCTTATCCAGATCTCCATGAAGGAAAGCTATCTTGACATCAATTTACTCAATGTCAAGATCAATGTTAGCCGCTAAACAAAGAACAACTCGAATAGATCCCATCTTCACGACTGGAGAGCAAATCTCATCAAAATCAATACCCTTTTTCTGACCGAAGCCTTTAACCACAAATCTTGCCTTGTATCTGGGTCTAGAAGTATGCTCTTCAGTCTTCAATTTAAAAACCCATTTGTTTTTCAAAGCTCTCTTGCCCTTAGGCAACCTCACCAACTCAAAGGTATTGATTTTTCTCATGCAAGGAAGTCATTTCATCTTACATGGCCTCAAACCATTCGTTCTTGTGCTTATCTTCCATAGCTTCTGCACAACATTCAGGTTCTCCCTCATTAGTGAGTAAGACATATTCATCTACAGAATATCTGGTGGAAGGATGATGATCTCTAGTAGACCACCTAAGCGGAATGAATGGTGGCATATTTGGTACAGGTAAATCCGGATGAACGTCATCATCTAACTCTGCTTTCTTTTGAGCATCACCATTAACATCATCAGCACCCTATTCTTCATCATTTTGAGCATCATCTCTTAAATGTGAGTCAACGTGTTTAGGAGGAACCTGATCCGATCATCATTATGTTGAGGAACTGTCTCTTTATCAGCCTTCTCAACATCTTTCAAGGTTTGATCTTCCTCAAAAACTACATCTCGGCTTCGAACAAGTTTCTTTGAACGGGATCATACAACCTATACCCAAATTCATCTTGACCATAACCGAGGAACACACATGGATTAGTCTTCACATCAAGCTTTGATCTTTCATCTTTAGGAATGGGCATGAATGCCTTGCATCCAAAGACTCGTAAGTGACGGTGCGAAACTTCGTTGCCGCTCCAAACCCTATCAGGAACGTCAAAATGCAAAGGAATACAAGGAGTTAGATTAATAACATGTACCATTGTATTCAAAGCTTCACCCTAAAAGGAACCAAGCAACCCTGCATGTGAAAGTAGGCATCTGACTCTCTCAACCAAAGTTCAGTTCATCTGTTCTACTAAGCCATTCAACTATGGTGTCTTCGGAGGAGTCTTTTGGCGCTGAATTCCCTTTTCTCTACAATAAGCATCAAAGGGGTAAATGTGTTTACCTCTATTATATGTTCGAATACATTTAAGTTTCTTCCCTGTGTGTCTCTCAACTAAAGCATAAAACTGCTTAAACACATCCAATACTTGATCTTTAGTCTTCAAAGTATAGACCCATACCTTCCTTGAATGATCATCGATGAAAGTGACAAAATAGGAACACCCACCAAATGTTCTAGTCTTCATGGGGGCATAAACATCAGAATGTACAAGATCAAGTTTGTTCTCAATTCTAAAGGGAGAATAACTTTTGAAAGCAACTCTAGTTTGCTTTCTTGCCAAACAGTGAGAACATTTCTTCAAGTTAATATCATGCACACCGGATAACACATTTTTCTTTGAAAGAATAGACATCCCCTTTTCACTCATGTGACCAAGTCTCTTATGCCATAACTTGGCCATATCATCATTGTCTACGACATTGACAATGCTCTTGGAGATCTACAAATGTGTCATGTATAACTTTGATTCTGTTTTACCTCTTGCCACAATCAAGGATCTGAGAGTTAGTTTCCACAAACCATTACCAAACCCGTTGTAGTGTAACGCCCCAATTTCTAAAATTGTTATTTGTAATAAAATCACATATGAATATCCACATCTGAAAGTTTAACACAA
>JAUEJL010100650.1:0-13282 GCA_032274825.1 Drosophyllum lusitanicum
GTTCAATAAAGTCCATGTAAAAAACATAGTTCTAAAATTTTAATATTCAATCACAGGTGATTCAGTATACAATCATACGTGATTTGTAAAAGCATCACATGTGAATTATGAAAATGCCACTCCGCCCAAAATTTTAAAATACAATTTGGACCATTGATGCCATTGATCCAAAGGCTAAAATTAGTCCTTTAGGACTATGAATTAAGTATGGACTATATTGAACATTCTTCATATAATATATATATATATATTCTTTTAATAAAAATTCAAAATAATAACTCGAGTCTAAACGAGCCTTGTCGAGCTTCATATAACTAAAACGAGTTGAGCTCGACTTACGTATATCTTAAACGAGTCAAGCTCAAGTTCAAACTTAAAAAATTCTAAACAAGCTCGACTCGATAACGACTGTATTCGAGTTCAGCTCAATTTGTTTACTTCCAAGGCCTTAGCCCATGGAAAGAAAACCCGCACCTATGTTAAACGGGTAGTTAGATCGGGTTAAAAAGTCTACCACACATCGGTTCATATAATTTCATTCAAGCCTCAAGCAAGGAGTGACTGTGTAATGCGTGTGTGGGGGTGATATCACGTTTGCCCCCTCTTTCCTGCTCACTTTCTCTCTCTCCCAAATCCCATTATTATTCCAACCTAAACCTCCATTGAATTTTTGCCCAAATTATGCTATTTTCTTCTTAATCTACTATTATCTCTTCATTTTCTTTTTCCCTTTCCCTAATGGCAATTATCTCAATTCAATCTCCTCCCAATTGATCTGTTTGTTTTATCAATCATCACTTTCTCTTTCACCCATCTTTCTTCCCAAGTTTTAAGTTCAATGTTCATGGCGGTCGGTGGTAGCTGACGTCGGCTTCCAGTTCATCTCGATTGGCCGATTCGCCGTTTCTTGAATGAGGCGATAGTCGGACCCGACTGTTTTTTTGGCAATAGTTTTTTTTGGGTGTGAATTAGGGTTTTAATTTATACGCTCAAAGTGTTTGAATTGTTTTACGATGGAACCGCGTGTGGGGAATAAGTTTCGGCTAGGACGCAAGATCGGCAGCGGCTCATTTGGAGAGATCTACTTGGGTTCGTTTAATTAATGATGATTATAATGTTGATCCCTTTGGTGTTAGTAGTTTGTATTGCTAATTGTTGTGAATTTGTTTGTTTTACAGGTACTAATATTCAGACAAATGAGGAAGTTGCTATAAAGCTTGTGAGTATCATATTATCAATTTGTTTGCTTAATTATGGCATAATCGGTGCTTTAAGTTTCGGATAACATTGCTATATACTGAATTTTAGAATCTACACAGGATTTACTCATCGAAACTTCACACTTAGGGGGTGTTGGAGTGTTTGGTAAAAAGTAGTGATGGTTATGATTTTGTATTTGGGTCTTGATTAAATTTAAATGGGAATTGATTATCCATATAAATATAAATTACATAATCTTCACTAACTTAATTGGCTGAAAATGCTGAGTTTATATGGATGTGCATACCATTGTGATCGAATCAAACACAAGTCATGGTAATCTCAATAATATAAACGTTGTATGATGTATGTGCATGGTTTAAAAATTTTGCTGGTCACGGTTTCATGGGACTTGGTGGAAAACGGGTAAAGCATGACAAGGGAATTTATTGTTATGCGTAAGCATTTTCTAAGAATAATGGTATACGTCAAGGACGGTATATATGGTTTATAACTCCGTACTGTTTGGAAAAATAGACATTGGTTTGTTGGAGGTGAGAGGATATATGGGTGGATGAATATTTTAGAACACTTTATGACCTTTGCATATTTGAAACATCTAGAGATGATATAACCTTAATGTATTGAATGACATATCGAAAACACCAGGTACTCTTTTTTTTTAAACCTATTTTGTCCTCCCATTAGTATATTTTAGCTGTTTCGTTAATTCAATCAAGTCAAATCGCCAACTGTTTAAATAGTAAAATCTATTGGCAAAAGTTACAAGTTCTAAATGACTCTAGTTCCTATTATGTGAAACTCTTGAAAGAAGACTATGCAACGAGTTCGAGGAAGGGTTTGGGTAGAAACAAATGAGCTTGGCTCTAGGCATGGATTGAAGTGCTTCCTTATAAGTGGACAGCTTTTGTAAGGGTGGGGATTACTTTGGCAAGTGGCAACCGACAAAACATGCTACATTGTTCTACAATAGTTTTCTAATGACAAAACTACGGTACTTCGTTCATAGTTTTCTAAATAAACTTTCCGAAAGCTTTTATTTTCTGGATAAGGAGGACACTAAAGTGCTGTCTTGACCTACGCGTGGCTTGATTGTCAATTAACGTTGATCTAAAAGGTGTTGACTGGAGCTAAATACCCGAGGGGTCTTCTAATGGTGGATCTTTTCAAGCGAATACCTAAGTGGTCTGGTTTCTGTCTTGATAGGAATCAAGAATACAGAGGTACGAGCCTATAGAACAGATCCTGTTCAAGTAAGGTCGTACCTAAGTAGTCTGGTATATATATATGTGTATATATATGGCACACACACATACATATACGATTATATATATGCATGAATGTGAATGTGTATGTGTTTAGAAAGAGGGAGATATGAGATAAAATAAGAATTAATAAGCAATTAAGAACTTCAACAAGTAATACGAGCCACTCATTTTACGTTTAAAGGCCCCACTTAGATGCATCCACCTAAAATCAGATGCATTAGCCTACGAGAGGGCCACTTTATCTGAAATGCGTGGCCGGTATTAGTTCCTAGAGTTCTCAGTTTTTCTGAGTTCTTAGTGAAACCCTTCCCTATGCAAGGTTCCAGTAAGAACTCAAACGTAAACAACTGATATTTCATTGCAAGTTTTGTCCTAGTTATGTTACTGATATGTTACCGTCATGTGATATTTGATTTAGATGCTGCCAATGTTGATGAAAACTAGAAGTTATATACTAGTACAATAACATAGTAAATACTGCAGCGGCATTACAACTTTAGATACCAGGAATTTAATTCTCATAAGAAACTCTCATTAAGACTGGCAATAGTCACGGGGAAGTCAGAAGTAAGATATTGTTTAATAGTATTATGCCTTTTCTGTCACATGCTAGTATGCCACAGGAGTCAATATTAGGAAGCGCTTTGGGGTTTGACCTTTGGATATACTGTCTCGACGATTTTGTCTAGAATTTACGAAAAGCTACATTTTTTAAATGAGTAAATGATTAAATGTTGATGTGGCTGTTGAGCTGTATGTTTTTTTATTAGCTGTCTTGGACTTGTTCCTCACATGTCCATTGTATAAGGTGGTGCTTGGATGCGCGTTATAAATCGATTATTACAAATTTACAACTTTGAATAATAATCATTAATCAATTTAGACTGTTTGACAGAGACAGGTTGAAATTCTGATTTTCAGTTTATTTAAACTTGGCAAAGCAGGTAATGTTATTATTACTACAGGCAAACCGATTTTCTACATAAATATGATATTCTATTACTATTTATAAATGTACCTATTTTGCTACTTCTCTCTTTCTTTCTAGGAAACTTTTAATTATGCAATATGGTCGAAAAGTAATCTTGATGCCATTTTAAAGTAATATGAGATCATTAGTCTAGAGTTTGTTTGTGTGCTACTTTGAGCTCTTGTGGTGCTGCATAAGTAATCTTTAATTATGAGCTCTTGTGGGCTTTGGCTTTTTTACAACTTTATCGAGGCTTGTGATTCGCAGTAAGACTGTAACCTTACTATTTTGTTCCTTCTTTGCATTCAGGAAAACATCAAAACAAAACATCCACAGTTGCTATATGAATCAAAGTTGTACAAGATACTACAAGGAGGAAGTAATGAGCACGTCCATAATTCTTTTTTGCTTATTTTCTGTTATGATAATCTAAATGTTATTCTTATTGCTTCTTGTCGTTGCCAATTTGTTAGCTGGAATCCCGAATGTGAGATGGTTTGGCGTTGAAGGAGACTACAATGTTCTTGTGTTGGACTTATTAGGACCGAGTCTCGAGGATTTGTTTAACTTCTGTAGTAGGAAGTTATCTTTGAAGACCGTTCTTATGCTTGCTGATCAGATGGTATGCCTTTTCCCTTAGTTGCATGCGCATCAGGTGTTGGAAACTACATGTTATCTTCTTATTCACTGTTTTCTCGTGATTATATATGCTGCAGATCAATCGTGTTGAATTTATTCACTGTAAATCATTTCTGCATCGGGATATTAAGCCAGACAACTTCCTTATGGGCTTAGGGAGGCGTGCTAATCAGGTTTCAGTCTATATTTTGTTCCCTCAAAAAACTGCACATTTGTTATTTCTATATACCAACTTTTAAATTATATATATGCATCTACACATTACAGGTCTATGCTATTGATTTTGGGCTAGCCAAGAAATATAGGGATTCTTCTACTCATCAGCACATTCCTTATAGGTAAGTGGGTTTCTTTATATTTTAGCAGTGGTGTTTAAGGAGTGAAGCACGTGGAGATGAAAATGTCTCACCAAGTCTTGGTGCAAGATGAATAGAGGTGGCAATGTCCACCCATTAAAATGGGTTGATTTGGATTATTTTTTTCTCCGGCTCAAATGGGTGTTTGAAAACTTGACTTAAATTGAAATGAGTCAGAAGTCACCCTAAAGTGTATTAAAAAAAATAAAACTCTTAAATTTCTTTATAAGAAAATGTTAAATTATTATTTTATTGATGATATAGTTATGGTATAGTTTTTTTATCCTTGTTCAGTACACTAATTGCTTAATAAAAATTGTAAAAAAAGGGACAACTAGGTGTTGAAGGTGCATGAATTACAATTGTTCCTTTTTTTAGAATTGCGCGTCAATGTGGAAATACATGTCCTCGAGTACAGTTCTAATAGGAAGGGAGAAAAATAGAAGAGAAAAGGAAATAAACATAAGCCAGAGATCACACTGCATGGATGATGTGGAACAAATAATGAGGGAAACAAGAATAAATTGTTGTAAAAATGGAACAAGCGATATATGTTAATAGTAACTATTTTGTTATATTAACATCATTTTCATTACCAAATCAGGGCAACAATTTTGAATCTTAGGCAATGGGAGAAATGAACCATACGGTAAATTAAGAATGATAAAACCATGCTAGAGTTGTACTTTCTCGAAAAGCGGAAATTTGATCGAATACTTGTAAATTTGTTGATTCGATTCCATTCATAACAGGTTAATTAGGTAACATCAAAATGTATAGCTAAAATGAAAACAACTTAAATTTGTCAAACGGGTCGAAAGTTGCCCAATGTGTTCTTCTTAGGCATACAACCTTCTAATTGCTTTATTCCAGAAACTGTATATTATTGTAGTAATATATTCTTGTAATCATATTTACTACATTAATTATTTACAGAAAGTTAGAAAAAGTGGACAAAAAGTGTTTTTGGGAGGATCTGTTACTCAAAATCTACCTGCTTAGCCATATCTAAAAATTTCCAATGGATTTATTAATGTCATTGCCCATGTTTATCCTGAGCATAACACTTCATACGTTTTTTTTGCTGCTGTTTGTCATATAAAATGCAGAGAGAACAAGAATTTGACAGGGACAGCAAGGTATGCTAGCATGAATACTCACCTTGGGATTGGTAAGTAGCATTTTTATATAGTGCTCAGAATTATTCAAGCATGTATACGACGTTATCATTCTTACATTTTAGCGTCTCTATTCCTTAGAACAAAGCAGAAGAGATGATTTAGAATCACTTGGATATGTTCTCATGTACTTCTTAAGAGGAAGGTATATACTTTTACTACCATGTTTATATTATCTTTTTTAAAATGTTGATGCATAATATTATTGGTTGTGCCATGTTTTGTGCATTGTAGTCTCCCCTGGCAGGGACTGAAAGCCGGGAACAAGAAACAGAAGTATGAAAAAATCAGTGAAAAGAAGGTGTCCACCTCTATTGAGGTAAACTATCTTATTACATGATGTCTTTGGCCGCCAATATGCTTTATTTACTATATATTTCATGAAATAGTTTTGCATTGTTTTTTCAGTCTCTATGTCGGGGCTACCCTACCGAGTTTGCAACCTACTTCCATTTTTGTCGTTCGTTAAGATTTGATGATAAGCCGGATTATGCTTATTTGAAGAGAATCTTTCGTGATCTTTTCATTCGTGAAGGTTCAGTCACTCTGCCTTAATTATCATACATTGCAAGTTGTTGGAGATAATCTTGTTCATCCCTAAATGATACAACCTTTTGAGTTGGCACACTGCTAAAAGAGAGCGTCTAATTGTAGTCAATGTCTGACAAAGGACTTGTTTGGATTTGTGTTTTATAACTGATTATCTGGATGAATCAGTTTTTAATGTTTTGGATAAGCAGATTCTGCTTCTGATTTATCTAATGATTTAGGGGTCACATTAATCTGGTTTTTGATAGTCAATAGTTGCGTACCAGCTTCAGCAAAACTAACATTAAGTTTTCTGTCTACCTCGTTTTTAACCTGATTTGAGAGACTTCTACTATTATTTCACAAAACCTCTTTCGTTTTTTCACAAAACTTGTCCCTTTTGGTCATCTTATTATTGAATTCTTTAATCTATCAAATTATTATCTAACATGTGACTTTTACAACTACAAACACCCATAAAATAGATCAAGCGTGTGAAGTCAAGGTTACCAATATCTTATGACGGTTATATTGTTACATATGTGGAAAAAGGGAATTTGTATTAAAATCTTACCTGAAAAGGAGTTACTGCCCGGCCAATAAAGAGTTGTTGAATTTATCTCTGGAGAACTCAAAAGAAGGGAAAAAATTATTGCATTTGTTTTGGAATGAACTGGGTATATCACAGTCAATGACTGCTATAAAATTTATTGCTTCAGGTTTTCAGTTTGATTACATCTTTGATTGGACTATTTTGAAGTATCAGCAATCACAGCTTGCCAATCCTCCGTCCCGTGCTCTTGTAAGTTGTTTGCTTACGCATGTTGATTTTTAAGCTCATTAGTATTCAATAACATAATGCTTTCTTGTTAGGGTACTGGTGCTGGAACAAGTTCTGGTATACCCCCTGTGGCGGCCAACCCCCCGAATAGGCTATCAGGTGAATTGTGTCTTTAAGTAATGTTAGAGATAACGAGCTGATCCACATTCGTTTACTTTCTTCATTTATGGGTATATTTTAATGATATCGGCTCAAATGGGTAAAATCAAATGTTTAGTTAAAAGAACTAGTTAAATTGCATCCGAAGCATACTTGATCAAAAAAGCTGGATCGTTATCACAAGTTTTCATGGTCATCTTATATACAGTATTATTTATGAAATCTAATGCTCTGAACTCGTTTCTATTTACCCTGAGACCTATAAATGTGGGTTTTCTGCAGGTGGTGAAGAAGGTAGGGCCCCTGGTTGGTCCTCTGCAAATCCCTCCCGGACTCGAAATATCGGGATGCCATTCAATTCAGGGACCCTGTCTAAACAGAAAAATCCAGCTTCCAGTGATCCTTCCATGAGTAGAGAGGTGTGTATGATTTATCTTAAAAAGTTTTTATTATTAGAGTAATAATGTCTTTCCTCTCAAGTAAAACAGTTTAGGGGGTTGTACGCTTATGAATACATGATAAAACAACTGTTGACCCATTTGACCTGTTTCATTATTGGCTACTAGTTGATTATATTTGTTTACTTGTGAGAATGTAGTTGAGTTCTAATGTTTTGCAATCAAGTGGATCCTCAAGGCGACCTGGTATCTCTAGCAGTCGTGACCCAGGTGGTGAACCTGAGCCATCATACGGGCGCACCACAGAGGCAAGCCCTGGGACCCTTCGCAGGGTCACAAGCACCGGTCAAAGAAGCTCACCAGTTGTATCCTCTGACCAGAAACGGTCAACTAACATAAAGAACTTTGAGTCAACTCTTAAGGGGATTGAGGGTTTGCATTTTTAATTCAATGGAAAAGAAAAGGTTTGCTTCATTTGCTCTCAGCCATGGCTCCTGCACCATGTAAATTTGTTTTTCTAAAGTAAAGCTCTCAGTTGATGCAATAACGAAGAGATCAATCATTCAGAAACTGTTTTCGCCTCCTTTAAACCTTCATGAATACCCAGATATGTTTTTCGATGCTCGTGGTTTTGTGGATACTGAGATGATATGATATGTTGTGGATATTAACTTTTGTAATGTGGCTATCAACCAGTGTATGTTTTTTTATATGTTCATCATGAGACCTGTTTTGTTTTTTTTTTCCGCTGCAAATTGAATTGATAAGACATACATGGGATTGATTGTGAAAACCTTGATTCTGAAAACCCGTTTGACGCTTATGGTCGCTGGTTCGAATGTTTATTTGGGTGGTCTAGGTAACAGTTGTTAGGTTAGATTGTTAGAATACAACATACATATTATTTACCTTTTATACATAGGTTTTTAGTTTGATTATTCTGTTGATTTTGCAAGGATAGTCAAAGTTACAATAAAGTCATTACAGCTAATGCATGTCTGTATCCTTCACGTTTCAGAATTTCTTATTGAAAAAGAAAGAACAGCAGACAAATTTGATGATTGACAACTTTTGGTTGTTTATTCTTTGTGTTGTATGCATTTAAATCCTGTTTTCTTGTTTGTTTTATCAAGATTCTAATTCTTTTTTATAAAATATTCCCAACTATTACATACAATCAAATCTGTCAGAATAACTCTGCACTTTACAATTTACACCAATTATTGTTTCAAGTAATATATCTTTGATATACAAGTTAAATAATAATTTTATTATTGTTGTCGTTGTAGTTGTTGTGTTATTATTATTATTGTCTTCTTTTTAATTGTGTGGCACAATAATTCATGTCGTGTTCGGGCTAATAGGTTGGTTTAGTATCATCCCCACTCTTTTATTTATTTCTGTTGAAAAATTCAACACTAATATGTTTAACTTGTTTATCTAAAAAGGTTAGACGATTTAGCGTGTTGTGAACAAGTCGTATACGGATTAGATAGACATAAAAGTGGCGGGTTGAGTTTTACATACTTGTAAACATGTTGGTAGGCTGAAATGTTCATTTACAACGGCCTCTTTACGACCCAAAACCATTTAAACTCGCCTCAAACTAATTTATTTTTGTGTTGAGTTAGATGTGTCGAAATTGTCACTCCTATATTTTGCCAAGACAAAAGTTGTTACACAAATTGCAATACAATAATGTAGAAGGGAGGGTATAATTGTTTCGACTTGTATATTAAAACTCATCATGGAATATAATTAGTGCATATCCAGCGGATAATCACAAATTTCTTTGATCTAAATAAATCTAAATGTTATAAACTAATTAGTAAAAACTTTGGCAAAAAATTACATAACTATATAAACTTTGACAAAATAAAATTATAAACAAATGTATGACCAATGTCACAATAAAACGGTGGACGTGTCGCTAGACGTACCGACATGATATTTTATTTTTATTTATATTATTCTCTCGTAAGCAAAGGAATTGACGGGGGCCTGCACAAGCGGTGGAATCTCGTCCGAATTTCTTCAATCCTACCCTTTCGGGACCCCGGACAAGGAGTCCTTTCCCCTATGCCTATACATACCTTGGCAGTGCGGTCTCCCTCGGATTTAAAAGATGACCCCCCATCGGTGCTTTAAGAGCGCTAAAGCCCTGTTTAACCTGGTATAAAAAATCACAATGTGAAATAAAGAGGCGAGTGACCTTGGTGAAACAGTTTTCAAACCTGATTACTAAGGGATGAAAGTGATCGTAAATTATAAAGAATTTAAGTAAGGGATGAAACTTGGTGATCGTAAATTCAAGCATCATCATGATCATCACATACGTACATCCTTGTTAATAGACTATGATTACACGTCTTTCTCATAATAATTCAAAAAAAAAAAAACCATACATTTGCAGTTGAACTATCAAACAAGCTCAAATCTTGGGAGTCACTCTTTTGAAGTAGTATTGGAATGAAATGACTAAAATACCCATAGAGATCGACGAATTCACCATTTCAATTCACCTATAGCCATAGACAAGCTGGGTGTAAGTATGTTTGATCCACCCAAAACTCTTCTTAAAAGACCCTTTCATTTTGGTCTCCACAGAGTAAACTTTATAGGCAACAACCCTTTTTTTCCTTTGCAAATCTGGATCACTAAGGCTCCAATTCTTTGAAGAAGTCGAAGTCGGTTTATTCGTGTCTCGGTTCCAAGTGGTGTAACTTCTCAGATTCTTCATGTTGCTCGGGAATACTCTGTTGTCGCTCTTCGTCTCCGTCATCCGACCATCTCGACACGATTGAGATCTGTATTTCTCCATCTTTATCTGTATATCTGGATGTGTGTAAGTAACACTAACAGTGAAGTGACCTCAAAGATTTGCTATATTAACAATGAAAAGTGATGGACCAAAAAAGGTGAATGAAGATCTCAATATGGTTGTCAAGATTATTTAGTAATCTTGAGTTCAGATGGGATGTTTTTAAATGCATGTGTTGGTAAATTACAAAACAGTATAAAACAAAAGTTAAAAAGTCAATTTGGGTAGACTTTGATGATATGTTTAATTGGTTAATGGAGTTTTTTGGCCTTTGGCCTTTGGCTTTTCTGGAGTGCAAGAGTTTTATTTTTATTTTTATTTAACTATTTAATAAAGCAAACAAATAAAGTTACAAGACAGAATGCATGGTGACGTTAAATATTGAGTTGTTTACCTTCCAAATTGGCCCACATCGTGTAAAATATTATTATTATTATTATTATTATTACCATTTTCTCTACTCATTTTTGCTTACTATGCAATACAATATACGTTGCAAGAATCAACTAAAAAATAATGGGAAGATTTCTTTCTTTTTGATCAAAAAGAGTCTTGAAAACTATGAGTCAGGACGTCAGGTGAAGAGACAGTATGCAGATTGCTAAAGATTCAGCTTCTATATTAAAATCAATATCAACATCAGCATTAGCATCAACATGATAAAGATTAATCTTCGGTTACTGATCGACTACAAAACTGTTTTCACTCTGCTTCAATAGAGTCCATCGATTCTATTAACGGGCACAATCTCAACTCATTTACCAAAAAAAACATAAATATCCCTTAATATTTCATTAAAATTACTAACAAGAATGAACATATATATTGAAGAAATCACAATGAGCCAATACAACAAAAGACATATCGTATTTTACATTCAACTTTTTTTTGTTAGAATAAATCTTCCTATGTGCTAGCATCAACCAAACAATTTAGAATTTGAGAACTTGTTTGGTTTGTAGATGTATGTTTATAAGAATTGATGTGAAAAATTATACTTTTATATTTTATCACATTTATGGAGAAAAAGTGACCTATTTCTTTCCTTATTTTTTTTCCTTCTACTTTTGTTTCATATATATATATATATACTAGTTAAATCATAGGCTGTGCATACGCACAGCCCACAAATGTAAATATTGCCTGTTTAAAAGATTGAATATATTATTTTAAATGATTGTTTAAGAGACTAACATACTGTTTCTAAAAAAGTACCTAGAAATCATTCTAAAATACTTCTCAAAATTAATCATTCATACATACATATATATCATGGTTAAAAACATTATTCATCAACTAAAAATTAATCATTCATGTATGTATGAATGAATTTTAAAAAGAAAATTAAAAAACTGGTACACGTAAATCCATACATATATTAAAAAAAATTTATTCCTTAATTGATTTTGAACTTGCATACTGTTTTAATATACATAAATACTGTGTATTAATCGGTGTGAAAAAGTTAACCTATAATGCTACTATAAAAGGAGGTAACAAAAAATATGCACTTTTTTCTTTTTGATTACTTGTATTATACTTCTCAACTATGCAATATATGCTAAGATTTATTTCTATTTCGATCTTTGTCTACATTTCTTCAAATAATTAATCACGTTCAATAAATACATTTATCTCTTAAATTTTTATAGCTATAAAAATTTGTATAAAACTTTTAGCATCTTAGAACATTTTATTTAATCCATTCAAATATTTCTTCAAAGCCTCCTTCCCATTCTTCAATATTACTGCACAGAATTACGGATCGTTTCCCGTGAAAATATATTTCGTGTAATGAGAATCATAATCATAATAAATAAAGAATATAAATCATTTGTGTAATGGGAATCAATAGATCTAAAAGAGTTGTAATTTAGATATGACACTCATCACATCAAATTCTAACTCATCTAGGTTGCAAGTTGGACCAGTAACTTTTTAGTTATTTATTAATAGTTTGCAATAACGAATTTTTTTTCTCCAAAGACTTTGGAAAATAAAATAAATAAAGCAGAGTATCTGAAACTCTAAATTAAATGGAAAACATCATGAACTTGATGAAGTAGCAAAATGCAAACCTAAGTACCTAATCAAAAAAAAAAATCCTTAGATAAGAAAAAAGATACTTAACTATGGTTTAAGGAGTGATTAATAGAAAGTCCAATAAAAGAGGTAGAGAGGTATAATGTAAAGCAAAGATAAAACATTATGTTCTATATCCCCCGGTCCCTAGTAAATATATAATAGTATCGTTCTACTTAATTTCATGTTACATTGTGTTTACGTACGATTTTTTATAGCATGTTTTATTTAATTTATTACTAAGAATCGAAATTTGAAAAAAATAACATTAAATTTGGAATATAGTAATACTTCATGAGCTCATGATCACCACCGTTGTAGCAAACACCCTGCCGCCTCTAGCAATGTCCATGGTGTTTTTGGCTCACACCGTTGTAGCAAACGTCCGGTCACACACCGAAACACGCATACAAATTTAAGAAACACATATACACACTGAAACACACACACACTTGTTACTCAATCCATGACTAAATGTTAATAGGATGTACTCTATCTTGCTTTTAAATTGATTGTTATTATAATAATATTTGAGGTTGGTGAGTTACATGACAACAATGCCAAAATTAACTTGCACAACACAATCAATGGCTATTTTAGTTGTACTTTATCTACATTATTTTTTATATATTTTGGTTAAGTGGGGTGAAATAGTGTCATACTATTTTATGGACAAGTGTTGGTTGTAGGAGGTATAAGGAGATTTTATATATATAGGTAGATATATATGGGAAGGTTCATTTGAGAACCGTTTTTATTGCGAGAATCGCGAGAACCAATCTTAGTCGTTCATTTTGGATAATAGAATTCATGGATGAAGAGCGTGGGGGGATTGAGTGTGGCAGGGTGCATGTAAGGAATTCATGGGTGGGCAATCCAAT
>JAUEJL010100661.1:0-13282 GCA_032274825.1 Drosophyllum lusitanicum
AGCAGTCTACACAAGAACTAACAAAGGTTCAACTCTGTTAGTAGGAGTATATGTTGATGATTTAATAATCACAGGTAGATAAAAAAAGAGATAGATACATTCAAGGATCAAATGAAGAACAAGTTTGAAATGAGCGACCTCGGTTTACTTGCTTATTATCTTGGCATTGAAGTTACACAACACGAAGGAGAAATCTCAATAAAGTAGACTCGCTATGCAAATAAAATACTCAGAGACGCAGGAATGCTCGATTGCAATGATGCAAAGATTCCTATGGAGCCTCGACTAAAACTGACAAAACTAATAGAAGAAGAATATGTTGACGCCACAGAATATCGAAGCATAATAGGATGTCTACGATATTTACTACATACAAGACTAGATCTAAGTTATACAGTGGGATTACTTAGCCCTTTAATGCAGAAACCTCAAAAACGACACATGAAAGCAATTAGACAGATACTGCGTTACATCAAAGGAACGAAGAAGTATGGTATAACGTATAAACATGACGATGGTAACAAGATACAAGGTTACAGTGACAGCAGTTATGGTGTCAATACACAAGAAGGAAAAGGTACAACATGAATAATATTCTACTTCGGAAATTCACCTATTAGTTAGAACACTCACAAACAAGGAACAGTAGCATTATCCTCATGTGAATCAGAATTCATTGCATCTACAGCAGCATCAACACAGGCACTTTGGTTAAAAAGATTACTTAGCAAGATTACATAAGACGAAGAACAAAAGATCACGATCTACGTGGATAACAAGTCAGCAATCACACTCATGAAAAATCCAGTATTTCACGGACGAAGCAAGCACATTGATACTAAATATCATTTCATTCGAGACTGTCTCAAAAGAAATGACATTGCAGTTGAATACGTCTGTAGAGATTTACAACGAGCTGACGTAGTTACAAGACCATTGGCAAGAACAAGATTCGTCATCATGAGGCAACTACTAGGAGTTAGAGATCTACTTAAGGATGATCAAGATTAAGGGGGAGAATGTTACTTATTAATCTTGATACATAAATAATATAAGTTATATTTTTATTTTTAGTAGTAGAATATGTAAATACTCAGCCCCACCACCGGAGACAGTCAACCGCCGCCGTCCACCGCCAACCACCACCGTGTGTTGACGGAGAACCGCTGCAAAACTGCCGGAATAACCGTCATACTCACCCCTATATATATATGTAATAGTAGATAGGCATTTGTACACTGAAAAATTATGAAATAAAGCAAGAAATCTTTGAATCTTTTGTTGTTATTTTCGTCTTAAAGCCAACATATATTATATGTTATACTGTTACTTAGAATTTAGCTATTGGAATGGTTGTATGAACGACAAAAAGGAAGTGAAAAAACCCAAATAATAAATTCAACGGGATAAGTATTTGAAGTAGGTTGAGGGCTATTAGGCACGGATATGGACCTGTTTGATTATTTAGGATTTAGTTGTATATATATGGATCGGTTATAAGTATTCATAGCTAGTGTATCACTTTGACAACAATAAAATAACACAAGATATATATGTTCCTGCTCATAGACGTATGTCAAAGCATCTTTAATTGGCCGAACCATATAAATCTTTGTAGTGTTATTTTTCTTTTCTTTGATTGCATCACAACATTTATAATCTGCTTATTGGAAGTGCATGTAAGTAAGTGAAGCTTTGTATAAAACCAGGTTGCCTTTAGAATGCTTTTTAACTTCACTATGAAATTCTATTCATGAAATACCTTCAAAAATGAAAACCAATAATGTAGAACTAAATAAATTAACTGAAATAAATAAATATATCTGGTTTTTCAATCTAATGAAGAACTTACCAACCAAAGAACCAAAAAATATATCTTTAATTATGGTTTAATAAATGGAAGGTCGAATAATGTATTAGCATATGACTCTCTAGGGTTTCTGGGAGATTATCCTCTTTATTTGAGTTTCGTGCCTTCATGGCTTCCTTGCAATGATCTATATGGGAAGAATTGAAAATAGAAATGCGGGAGAAATGGAAATGTGTGGAGAATTAAAATTGATTCCCTTGTTTGGTATCATTTGGTCGTCTCATGGCAGTTGCGGTGGCGACACCGTTTGGCCGGCGCTGGACTATTCATCATTGTCGGAAACATATGGCTGCGGTGTTGGCTGCCTTGCCAGACGTTGGTGTTGCCATCATCACTGGGAAACTCATCGCAACTAGAAGAAGACTTCATCATCGCTAGGAAACACGTGGGAAATAGGAAAGCACATCAACAAGCAATGCTATTTCTCCACACTTTGGAGAGAAATGAAAATACAAAGGAACCATATAAATGGAAATATCCGGAGAAATCATTTTATCCGCCCAAAACCATAAACCATTTCTTCCAAACAATAGAAACCATTTTATTTCTATTTCCCTACTTTCATTTCCCTCTACCAAACATCCTCTTATTTTCAGGCCTTTGTTATGGATAAGCAAGGCTCTAACCTCTATTGGTAAGGTACTTTAAGACTATCGAATCCTAAGTAATGAACAATTGATCTTAATCGTAAAAAAATTTAAATTAATAGATATAAAATAACTAAATAAGAGTTACAAATGCTTAAATCATCAAAGTTTAGACACTATTTAGGTTTATTTTAAAGTTTATTTTAATGGTTTAATCATAAAGTTTTGTTTAATAAACGCTTATTTCCTTAAGTTTTCTTTGTTTTATGGTTTTACCCTTTTTTCATCCTTAACCTATTGAATAGGTTATGTTGATTACTTGTTAATAATCATCCCATAACCTTTTCCAATCAATCCAAACATGAAATCATCTACCACATAAATTGATTGCAAAACTTACTTGATTGACGGTCAATATTTGGAAACATGTTTGATGAAGAAGAAGAAACTATTGATTCCTATTATTATGTCTTAATCGATGGATGATTACTCAAAACTCTAATTGGTGTTCTTAGGGATGGAGTGTGATAAGTATTCCGTGAGTTTTTCTACGTGTTTCAAGACACCTAAAGGAAATCAGTTTACCCCCTTTTATATATTAATGGTTACTTCCATCAAATAACATTTAGGAAAGATGGGGTATCACTTATGTCATATTGGCATAGTTACTATCATAATAATTGTAACACTTAAATAATTATCACAAAATGGTCCTAAGGCCTCGTATTATTGGGTATTTTCCAACATTCTCCCACTTGGCTGAGTGACCATTTATTATGAATATACATAAAGTTGGCATAGGTAACAGCCATCAAGTCTTATATCAAAACCATAGAAAAAAGATATAGTCATCATGATAGTATCAACACGAGACCCCATCAATTATACTAGGGCCTGAACATAAAAACACTTAGTAAACTTTAAGCCAAAATGACAAAGTGTATCCAATATAAAATTGTGTGGATTTGTCTATAGATCAATAAGTTAATGCATACATTAGTATAGACAAATTAACTAAAGTATTGGAGGAAACCTATAATTACATTAAATATTAATAAGAGCATTATGCTATCATATACGGTCTCTAGTAAAACCCATTTTCGTTATAAGTTCGAGAAAGTTTTTGGTTGTAGACCTTTCATCATTGGATCCGCAAGCATATCATGAGTGCTACTATACTCGATACATAGATTATTTTCCTCAAGTCGTTCTTGTATTAATAAGAACCTTGTATCGAGATACAATCCAGCCCCGCTTGAATATTACTATTTGAGAAACTAACGGTAAGTAAATCTTCAATGGTCTTGATATAGAGTTCACGACTTTGAGTACCACCACTAACATTTCTCAACAAAATTTGGTGGCAATTTGTGATATAAATTGCAACATACTCCGCGATCATAGTTGAGGTTGTCGTTAGTTGTTTATGACTCCTCCACGAGATAGGTCCGCCTACAAACATAAAGATATATACTGAAGTTTACTTGTTATAGTCTTTGTACTTAGCATAGTCGGAGTCGGAATAACCAATCACTTCTAAATTATCAGTTCTTCTATAATTTAGTTTGTATTCATTTGTCCCTTCAAGATATTGTAACACTTTCTTTACCATTTTTAGTGCTCTAGGCCGGGTGAGCTTGATCGGCCTAGCATTGTCTACAATATAAGTAATATTGGGATAAGTACAAATTTGAGCATACATTAGGCTTCCAACAACGAAAGCATAAGGTATCAATCTCATTCTCTCTTACTCTACCTCCATTCAGAAAATTTCTCCTTTAAGTACGAGAGCAACGGAGGGAGAGCATTGTTGCATGTTATATCGTGCAAGAACACTTTCAATATAAGCCTATTGAGACAATCCTCCCAATGGACTGATCTCAGTGTATTTCAATGCTGATCACGTAAGAGGCTTTCACGAGATCTTTCATGTCAAAATGGCGCGAGAGTAATCGTTTTGACTCATGCAAAAAATTCATATCATCACTTGCCAAGAGAATGTCATCAACATAAAGAACAAGTATGGCAAAGTGGCTCCCACTCATTTTAAGGTAGATACAATGATCCAGTTGATTTTTTATTGACGCCATTTTTTTTATGACTTCATCAAATTTCAAGTACCAATGTCGTGATGTTTGTTTCAACCCGCAAATGGATATCTTTAATTTACATACTAGGTGTTTTTCACCCTTAGGCTTAATACCTTCCGGTTAGGTCATGAACACATCTTCATGTAAATCACCATTAAGGAAAGTTTTTTAATGTCTATTTGATGTAGCTCGAAATTAAAGTGAGCTACTAGGGCCATAACGCTTCTTAGGGAATCCTTTCGGAAAACGGGATAGAAAGTCTCCTCATAATTGATTCCCTCCTTTTGGGTGTATCCATAGGCAACCAATCGTGCTTTATAACATTCAACATTTTTATTTGGGTGTAATGTAGTAATAAAGACCCACTTGCATCCTATAGGTTTTACCCCTTTAGGTAGTTCAACAAGTTCCAAAGGTTGTTTTCTTTTTACTCACAGAATCAAGCTCGCCAATCATAACTTTATTGTAATGAGAAAGACTGGTCACTCTAATGGCCTCATTATAGGATGTTGAATCTTTACACTTTCCTATATCCAAAACAACCTCATTAAGGTATGCTATGTAATCATAAAAATTAGTAGGTATTCTAGATCTTGATGACCTCCTTAATGAAGTTTCGGGTTCTTGTGGCTTAGTGTTAACTTTAGAGGTTTGCTCCTCTAATTTTGATGTGCCTTCATTTCAAGTCACATTTGGAGCAGCATTGTCCTCGTGAGGGACACTAGGTGCGGTAATGTCATCTTCAAGAGGTGCAACAAAATAAAGAGGTAAGAGGGTAATTGGCCTCTCCTCTTAAACTTCTTGTAAGTTGTCATGACCATGTACATTGCTCCCACAAACATTAGAGTTCTCTAGGAACTCGGCATGTTGAGTTTCTTCTATGCGAGTAGAACGAGAAGGGCAATAGAATCAAAATCCCTTTGATCTTTCAGTATAGCAACACTCACGGTTTTCATGTCAAGCTTCCTTTGTTGAGGGTTATAGAGCTTAGCTTTGACACGGCAACCCCATGTCTTCATATATCTCAAATTCGGTTTCCTTCCCATCCAAATTTCATAAGGTGTCTTAGGAATGGATTTAGAAGGAACCCTATTAAGTACATGAACTGCCTTCTTTGTTGCCTTGGTCCATAAGAATTGAGGTAAACATGTATTCGCTAGCATACTTCTTACTATGTCTATAAGGGTCCTAATTTTTTTCACTCAGCTACACGCTGAGAAGTACCCTACATGGTAAACTGGTTCATGATCCCATGTTCCTGGCAAAATTCAAGGAAAAGACTGGGAGCTTGACCAACATTGGTATGCCTACCCTTATACTCACCTCCTCTATGTTATCTCAATAGCTTTATCTTATGGTTGGGTTGATTCTCAACCTCGGTATACAAATATCTTTATGTATGAGTTCTAGTAAATCAAAACTTCTTGTTACACCTTTCTTATTTTCCTTTTCCGTATTACCCGTAAGGCATTTCACACATGTCTCAAAGTCATCGAAATTGAGAGTTGGTAACACTCAATCCCTCATGAGTCTTAACATTTAATCTTGTGATATGTGGCCTAGAGGTTGATTCCACAATATGGAAGAGGTATCCAAGTATCAATTTTCTTTTGTATAAATTCTCATTTACATTAAATGATAACAATGATTTTGAGAATCCATTGTCTAGGTACAATTTATAAAATGTTCACTCCAATCAAAAACGTATAACGTTGGAATTTAGGCTAACAGTGATTTTGTTGTTACCAAATGCTACATTATAGCCGTCATTATATAACTTGTGAATAGATACTAGATTCTGAGTCATTCTTGGTACATAAAGAGTATCATGTAAGTTAATACAAAGGCTACCTTGCATAACTAATTGCATGATGTCTATGGCTTCAACATTTAGATCGTCACCACGCCCGACTTTAATGGTCCTTTGGTTTCTCTCCAACTTTTGGATTGTATGAAATCCTTGTATGGTGTTGGTAACATGTACCATAGATCCGGAATCAACGTGGTGTTCATGGGAACATTAATATTAAAGGACAGGTAGATCATAAATAGATGATCACCTTTATTCTCTAACCATTCCTTGAATTTCGGGCACTCTCATTGGAAATGAATTTTCTTATGACAAGATTTACAACGATAAGGACCTTTAGAAGTAGTTGAGCTGGAGGCTGCATTTGCAATTGCTTTTTGGACATTTGCATTTGATCTCTCCTACCATTCATACATTCGCTTATGCTCTTGCGAGCTTTATTCAATGAGTGCAGTACGAGAATTATGGCTTAAAGCATAGTCTAAATCCATCATTGTATGAGCTAAATTAATTGCAACTTGCCATGATGCAAAATTAGTGCTAGTTAGATGTTCAATCTCATAATTTGATCCCTTAGTGGTCGCTATATTTATACAATCAAAATATTTAATTTAAGAATAACAGAAGTGAACTAAAGAATAAAGGGTAATCACATAAAGCAAGCATTATTAGCTTATTGAAGACTAAGTCTATTATAACACCAAAATAATAAACTAAACTAAGGTTCTATTTGAACATTGGCTTCGTGTTGGCTATGACCAGCATTCAAGCTTTTCGAACACACATAAAGAATAAAATACGCCACACACACACACACACACACACACACACACACATATATATATATATATCACCTTTAGACAAAAATACAACGCTTATGTCTATTAAGGCTCTAGGGCTTCGTGTTGTGTGTCACAAAACAAATCGCCGTTAGGTTTGTTGATTTACAACACACATGTTAACACATAATATGCCTTATTTAGACTTAAATTCATAACCTTTCTATTAGGTTTACTATTGAAGCACATAAGTGTTAAGTTAAGAGTACATACAATCAAACAATTATACGTTGGGTTCATTGTTTGATTATATATTTTAATGGGCAAAATGCACGAAAATACAAAAAAACTTGTCAATATTGTCATTGTATGCAATTAACTTTATTTTGTACCTAAAAATAAATACAGCTTACAAATTTGGTTAATTGTATATACAATTGGTAACCTGGTAAGTTATTTGTATAACTAGGTACGAAGTATCGATTATTTATTTTATTTTTGGCTAGGTTGCCGTAAGTTACCCATTGTCACACGTAACTTGCATACAATTACCCAAATTTGTAAGTTATGTGTATTTTTAGGTACAAAATAAAGTTGGTTGTATACTATGACAATATTGGTAAAGTTTGTTGTACTTTTGCGTAATTTCCTATTTTAATTATATAGTAAGGCAACCATTCAACAATAAACAATATTATTATGAAGTCATA
The DNA here is from genome assembly GCA_032274825.1 of Drosophyllum lusitanicum. Lineage (NCBI taxonomy): Eukaryota > Viridiplantae > Streptophyta > Magnoliopsida > Caryophyllales > Drosophyllaceae > Drosophyllum > Drosophyllum lusitanicum. The sequence continues at coordinate 7,847 of JAUEJL010100661.1, forward strand.
CATAATCATGATAAATTTCAAAATATTGCCTATAATGTCGAATATCGTATTCTAAATTTATTTTATGAACATTTACATGAAATCTAATGTTCTTGTTGACTTTCCATAAATTCATGCATTAGTGGAAAATTATGTTTACCAAAGAAGAGATTTTCACATAACCATTTCATGCGAACAAGAAAATCAGTACTTCAAATCAATTTTCAATAAACCATGATGAAAATGATTTGAAATTGGAAAGTCGTAGATCCATTGCACTCATGAAAACATTGTTTGATAATATATATAATCTACAATTAGTTGCATCAAGGCCTGCATTTACGATTATAAACAAACAATAATCGATTATCATTAGTCGATTGAAAATTCGGGCAGTGCTGAAACCAAAATCATGTGATTCTAATTATTCTTGTACAACTTGTTGGATATCAAAGAACATATCTTGAACTAAAAAAAAAAAAAAGAAAGAAAACGCAGCTGAGCTGCCCAAGGAAGTTACCCACATGGACTACATTTTGATAATGTTTTTTTCACTAATTCAATTTCTCTGGAACATCCACGCACATGACTCATTGAACCCGTGACTTAGACGCTATCGAACCGTATTAACCCAACAATCACCCCCTTAATCGTTTATTCGCACCCCTTACACCGCCTTCTTCACCACGACCTTTCCCGGACACCCGACCTCCACCTCCGTCACGTCCATCGTCTTCTCTAGCTTAACTCTTCGATTTTTTTCTCACAATACCGGTACACATGTAACATGGCAACCCGTTTGACACGTTCATTAACATCACGCCTTTTTCCGGATTGACGACCTCTTCCCCGGTCACATCCAAAGCCACCCGATTTGAACCACCCCCGCCATTAATGTTCATAAAGTGTTGTTTCTCCATTCCCTTCTTGTCATCATACCTTTGCCGACCAATGTTATACTGAGTGATTCTTCCACCAATCAAGAAAACAAGGTGACCACTACCTTTACCGTCTTCTATTACTATACCCGCAACACGAACCGAACTCAAAGCCACCTGCTTTGATTTCCTTCCGCTCGTCTTTTCCGCGCCTTTGGTTAATCACACAAACAATCTGATCAAGGATAACCCGCAGCCCCTTCAACGAACCTTAAGCTCTCATACCAAATGTTGGATATCAAAGGGCATATCTTGAACTAAAAAAAAAAAAAAGAAAACGCAGCTGAGCTGCCCAAGGAAGTTACCCACATGGACTACATTTTGATAATATTTTTTTCACTAATACAACTTTTCTGGAACATCCACGCACATGACTCATTGAATGCATGGGTTTGAACTTTTAAATATATTTGACTTAGTTCATGGGCAACAACACTAAACCCGTGACTCAGACGCTATCGAACCGTGACCTGGTAAATAAACGATTAACCCAACAGAACTTTCTTTCATATAATTAGTTTCTAAAAATTGTACATAACATCGAAGAATTAATTCGATGATATTAGTTGTTATCGCATGAAATTTCCAGATAAGCAATATTTTAATCATTCTCAATAAACCATTCATAGATCCCATGTGAAAAAGAAAGGAAAGACGATCTTCAAGAATCTATTTATTATATCGATTACAACCAATTTTCAAAAGATATATTTCATCTTCATTTCTAGAAATCGATATTAATTGAGATTTTGGAAAAACTATAACTAGGGTTGATTATTCAAAATCGGTCCAATTAAAAAACTGGAATTAAGATTCTTAATTCAAAATTGGTTTCTTTTGATCAAGAGCAACAAGGCTCAAATACCACATGTTGATAAGTTGATTATTTGTTAGTAATCATCCCATAACCTTTTCCAATCAATCCAAACACGAAATCATCTACCACATAATAGATTGCAAAACTTACTAGATTGATAGTAAACAAGTATTTAGTTGCCCTCGCATTTAGCGAGAGGAAGATTTAAACCAAAAAATTTGTTACTATAGATATTATATTGTTAATTTCAAGTATTAAATAAAGGAGAATGCTAACCTGTTGTAGATAAACAAAATGATTATAATTTCTAAAAATAATAATCATAACTCATGCGATTTATTGTTTTGGATGGACTCTTGGTCGGGGCCTGATCCGTTAAAGAAAAGATTTCCTACTCTTTATGATCTCGAATCTAGGAAAAGATGCACGTTTAAGGAAAGGATGAAGTTTATGGATGATGGTCACTTTATTGAACTTCTCCCATCATGGAAGCGTCAACCTTCTTGGTTTCAAGAATTATCTAAGCTTAGAGTTTTAGTTTCAAATTGTTTGTCCTTGACTTCGTGTGGAGCTAAAGACAAATTGTCATGGGTTTGGTCTAAAGATGGTGTACTTTCTGTTGCTCCAGTTTGAAAGGGTTTTGACTCCCTTATGCTAGGTTCAGTTTACAACTCCTAGTTTAATTGGTGCAAATAGGTGCCCTCAAAGGTAAATATCTTTATTTGGAAAGCTATATTTGATAAAATCCCAGCTCGTTAAAATCTTGCCAAAAGGGGTCTTACTCTTATTTCATATTTATGTCCATTTTGTGATGATGAATTAGAGTCAATTGATCACATTTTTTTGGAGATGTTCAGCTACAAAACAGGTGTTTCTTGAGTTGGTCACTTGGTTAAACATAATCTACTCTTCTAATTCATTTCTGGATGCACTTTCTTGGGCCACTTCATTGGGCCTTAAAGGTAGCAGGTTTCACTTTTAGTGGTTATCATATATACTTTTGTTTGGGTCATTTGAAATTGGAGGAACAAAAAATTTGTTAACAATGGGGAGAACAGAAGTATGGGAAGTATCGTGAGCTACATCCAAGCGCTTGCTTTCTTTTAGATCAAACGTAGGAGTGGTAAAAGATGGCGCCTCAATGGTCTAATTGGTGTTGTGACCCTCTCAATTGTTTGTAAAGTGTTTTTGAACTATTCTGGTGTATGCTGTAGTTCTTGTTTGTGTTGTTTATTTCTTATGTTTGGGATCTTGTACTGTTGCATCTAGTTTCTTGCTAGATGTTATTTCTTTTGGGCCTCTAGGTGGGGGTGATGGCGGAATCGAAGCTCATTTCCTAGTGTGTTCTCTTTGTTTGCCGTTAAAAATTTTTTTTAACCTTGCATTAATTGCATTATGATAAATTGTGTATGCTTTTAACAATAATTTTTGGAGGGAGGTAGTTTAATAAAGACTTAAAAGCACTAAATATAATAACTAAGTTTGATTATGAAAACATTATAATTCTTAAAACAAAGTAATTAAGTTTAAATTCGATTTCATTTATTGATAATATATTTTTCAATGAAATTAATAAGGAGTATATTTTTTAAATACTTAAGCATTGATATCATCATGAACTAAGTATATTTAATTTGGCTTTACATCCACAACTCAATATCACTTTTAGTTTTCATTTAATTAAACCCCAATGGCCCCATCCCCTTTATGTAGCCCGAGACGTCCTCCACACCCCTCTTCCCTCATTATCACCGGCTACTTGGTTACGGCTCACCATTTCATTCCCATCCAATTCTTTACGGCAACCCATCCGCTCCTCACTCTTTACAAATCGACGACAGCAAAAGCAGCATCGTCGCACCATCACACGGTTAACCCTTGGCCTCTCTCATCTTCATTTGACATAGTCCAGCCCGTCAACAACACTCCAGATCTGCCACCGTCGTCGCCGCTGCCGGCACTAATGGACCAGATCTGTGGCATCATCCACTGTGTTTCTGTTTGAGCTTTTTTGTTCGAACTTGCTCCGTCATCTCCCTCTCTCTATGTCACTATGAATATGGATGAACAGATGGGAAAATATCGCCAAAAAAACTCGCTCTCTCTCTATGTCACTCTCGGTTTGCAAAGCAACATAAATCTGAATGAACGGATGGGAAAATATCGCCGGAACAATTTATCACGAGATAATGGCGAGATGCGATACTCACGATATAAACATAAAAAGACCAATCTGCCCTTGAAAATCTCACGAAAAATTCTCCATTTACTTCGCTGATTGATATATAGAGTAATATTGGGAAACATGTTTGATGTAGAAGAAGAAGCAGCCATTGTGTAACACCCCAATTAAAAAAAAACAAATATCAAAGTTAAAGTAAACTTTCATTTACACAAAATTTAACACGAGGTTCGCACCCAAACTATACGTCTTATTACAATCATAACTAACCAAAATCAGAAAGTAAGCTTTAGAGACGGTTGAAGTAAAGTTGCGGAAAACATTGTGTCACTATGAGCCGTCTTCACTATGCCGGAGCTCTCTCATGGTCCTACCCCTGAAAAGGATAACAACAATAACAGTAATGACAAAGTTTAGTGAGCACACATACACACCACGCTAGGTATGTAAGTTACCACATACACATATGTTTCCCAATAATAAATACACATAATACCGAACAAGTGCATTGACAACGATTTCACTTCTCAATTGACTACCTAAGGCACCCCAAGGGTTTTACATCTCTTTCGGATCATAGGGCACAAGGCACCTAGGGTTTTACGTCTTTCTTGTGCCCGAGTTTTTTCACTCCATTTACACAACCCTTCAACTTACATAAACAACACATAAGTTACACATTCATATCATAACAAGTACATTTACACAAGAATAATGAGCAAGTTAGTGTAACTCACCTCATAGCAGCATTATCAGCTACTCAGCAAACACACTAAGTTATTGGAAGTATAATCTACCGATAATCACCTCAGTTAAGATTCCAACACATTAGTTATCTTCTAAGGCCATATGTTTCTTTTTATATCCTTTTATTTTAGTTTATCTAATTAATTTATATTTTTACCCAAATTTTTCGATTCACTCCAAGTACTCAATTTCGATTCTCGATTCTAATGTCCAACAAGATTTGCGATTCCTCTCACATGGAGATTTATGATTGAGGTGTTTGCAAAATAAGATTTTTGATTTAAGCCCCGTTTGATTTATGATCTCCTATTTTAATATTTGCTCAATATTTAGAAAGATTTGCTTCGAAGAACACCTCTCTCTTTCTCGTAACTTCAATCATCTTCTCTAAAGTGGTACACTGTCTCGTGGACACAAACTCTCTTATATTCTCCCTCAGCGTGTGTGAGTATCGGTGCACGTAAGAAATGCACCTTCTGAAGGTTTCTCGTGCACAACAAAACCCAAGCACAACGGAAGCAGGAAGATAAAAAAACAAGTTCATAACGGGTTTTCAAACACATGCACAAGAAACACATAGTGGGATCTAGCTACAAAACATGCTAGCAACAAGAAGAACAAACGAAACCAGAAAATGAGACCATACCCTTGATGTCTCTGGTTGTTTTGTAGTTGTAGATGAAATGCTTGAACTCGAAGACGAGTTCCTCTATTGATATCCACACCAAGCCTCCCGTGAATCACCTTTGCTAAAGCTTGAAGCACGAACCTTG
>JAUEJL010100672.1:0-13281 GCA_032274825.1 Drosophyllum lusitanicum
CGGATCTTAAGATTGTTTGGATGGATTGGATCTCATTTTTCAAAACCGAAATCCAATTGGATTTACTCAATTGGATCTACTCAATTGGATCGGATTAAACCGATCCATCCGAACGTACACCCCTACTTACTGGTAACTCGGCCAAAAATAAAAGAAATTTGATACTAGAAAATACAAACAACTTTCAAATTTGGTTAATTGTATACAACTGGTAACCTAGTAATCAGGTTACCAATTGTATACAATCAAGATGCTCTACTTTTACATAGAAATATATTCGTTCAATAAGGGCTCCATCAAATTTGTAAGTTGTATGTATTTTTAGGTACAAAATAAAGTTAATTGCATACAATGACAATATTAACAAAGTTTTTTTTTGTATTTTCACACATTTTGCCCCTTATTTATGCATATTGATTAGTAAAGTCTTCCATTACAAATGTTTTATTTAAAATAATCATGAATTTTCAAAACCATAGTGTTACAAAAAAGATATCATTTTTAGGATTTTGCATTCGCATTTAGATAGTAGTTTCAAAAAGGGCAATCTTCTTCAAAATATATTTATTTTTACACGTTTTATTTATGTATGGAATTTCAAAAACTTTTATTTTGTTGCTACTGTATTTATTTTGGTTATATAAAAAAAATGTTTAAATTTAATATATATAATAGGAAGTTTAATATAAATAATAACGACACACACGATAGAAAATTTAAAATTTTAATACACTCAATATTAAAATATGTAAAGCTAGATACATTTTTAACAACTTTACCCATTCAAAAAACTTCAGTTATTTTGGATGTCTGAATATTTAAAAAATTATTATTTATTAATATTAAATATGTAATGATGTTATCCTAGTGAGTTATCTTTCTTTGCTTTTAGTAGATGGTGAGTTTTCTTTTGTTCAAGACTTTAAGTGGTGAGAACTGAGAAGCAAGTCATATTTATTGGTTACTCTTATATTTATTGATTTTGTATTTTTGATATTTTTTACATAGTAAAATGAGTTATTTTTTGTAATCTAATGTTTCATTTTAGTAGGGTTTTGTGTTAACTAATTATAATAATATACATTTACCTTTTTTTATATTTTTTTTGTTTGAAAATTATCATATAATTTCAAATATTTCAATTGTCTCATATTCAAATTTGAAATATTGAATATATGGTGTTTCAAACTCGAATATTAACATCCCTAATGACAAGAAACTCTATAGTGGAAGATAGTTGTCAAAGGTAACTTGTTACTCATCTTATCCTCTACGAGTATTTATCATTTTATTTTTCGAAGAATTGAAGTTTCTTTTAAGTCATTATTCGAGACAATTCAGTTGACTATACACACGAGTCTATCAAGCTCATGAGAGAATGTAAAGTCGGTCAAACTTCCTTTTGAGGAAAATGGGGCCCGGGGGGGGTGGTGATAATAAAGGACAAAAAACCGTCTCTACTCATAGCGTGCTCAGTAGTGTAAAATGATTTATATCACACACATCACTCACACTCGGCTTCTCATACGCTACTTTTCATTGAATTTCTTTAATCTCATCATTTATACCTTTACTTGTAGACTAAAGATTTATAAATACACAAACTCTTTAACACTACAAACTAGGTAAAGATGAAATTCTTTAATCCTACTGTGAGCTAACAAAGAATACCTTGTGGGGATCTAAGCAAAATCATTTATGATTAAAAAAAAAACGTTTATGCCAAATGCATGATATGCTAATGTCCTCATGATTTATATATACTATACAACTAATAACGAGACTTAAACACTGAACATTTTTAGAAGAGACAGCTTTCACCAAGACCCGATATCGTTAGACTACAAATCCTTCGATCCTCGTAATTTATTGATTTATAAAATTTGTGGTGTAAAAACAACGGGCTAAAGTGTTTAACGGTCCATGTTTATTCGGCCCAATTTAGGCCCAAAAGTGGTAACGCGACCTATACAGTATACACCCCACTTTTCCAATTTTCTTCGTCAAAGCTTAAAGGCGAAGCATCTTTTCCCAAATCGAAATCAGAAACGACATCCGTCCTCTATCAAACCCTAATTCTATCCCCTTAACAGATCTCTCCAATCTTTCTATTCAATCGCCATAAGATCTCTGTCCCTTTTCGCCATCTTTACTTACTCCAATCCTCCTCTTCGTCTGCTTACGTTTTCTGCAATCACGTCTTTATCGTTGTCCGTTTCCAGAATTCCAAGATTTGTTTTATAGGTAACCTTTTTTTCTTACGCTTTTTGAATTATTTGGGCACAGTGAATCATAGACAGACGCATAGCGTAACGTGTATTGATTCAATTGTTCTTTATGCGATCTGTTGATATATTCAATTTGTTCTGTATGCGATCTGTTGCGGGGTGGATTTTTTGAATGTTCGTTGAGCTTTTTACATGAGTGACTTTAACTTGTTTTAAATATTTGCGTTGAAATCATATATTTTTTTCGTTTGTAGCATCTCGTAAACGCGTCAGTCTATCTATCCAACTGATTTGGGTCAAATGTGTTATGGTAATAATATCTACACCTGGAAAGCTATGATCTGTTTTGTTATGATGATAATTAGCTTATTAAGCACTCAGAAGTCGGGTACATGCTACTTTTACTGAGAATGTAAAGGGTTGTAGAGGATTTATGTTGGTTTTTAATTTTGAACTCAAAAGCTATGGACAGAGTGTGTAGATTCATTCTTGTGTTTCATTACTGTTTTCTATGAGTTGATTTCGAAAGTCTTTGTTGGTTTGACTAATAAATATCTTTTTTTACAGAAACTTTAATTTCTGAAAGTAAGGTTGCAGAGCTTGCATTGCTTGCATTGCAATGGCATCTTTGGATATGTCACTTGATGATATGATTAAAAGCAGGCGCACTAGTGACAGAGGTAGAGGGGGAGGTAGGGCTCGTCGTGGACGAGGAGGGCAAGGAAGACCCACAGGGCCACCTCGAAAAGGTCCCCTAAGGGTGAATGCTCGGCCATCAGCTTTTACCATTGCCAAGGCAAGCCCAAAAATTAATGGATATCTTATGCATTTGATTGAGAATCTGATTTGAAACAAACACAAACTTCAGGACCTTATAACATCTCTTTTTCAAATTCAAACACGAGGGGTATTTGTACTTTGACTCTATAATGTTGATGGAGAAGTTCATTTTTGGCTCCACCACCAAAGATAATTGTCATCTTATGACTGTTCTCGTCCATGGATCCTGATTGTGATTTTATGACGAATTACTTGGTGAAAATCAGAAGTTGTATGTTAGTGCTACATCATAAGTAAAGGGGCTTCACTATGTAGTTATGGTTTCTTAAATTTTGTGATTACTGGTTGTCTGGAACGGGAGTTCATGGCTTTTTGGCAAAGGAGATTCCTTGACTGAACTTCAGAACTGGAGCTCTCTCTACTGTACAATATGCACACGTTTTTATACAGTGGATGTAGGCTTCAACTCCCGACTATCCTTACTCGTTGTTTGATTTTTGTGGGTTTAAAGATACGTTATCTTTTCGATACTTAAAGCTTTAGGTTCATTTTCTTCATACGAGAACTCTGTGGATTGATTTCTAATACCATAATTTTATCAGCTCATGAACAATGGTGAATTATATTATGGAATTATGCTGACACATATTTGTCCCGACATGAATTTTTTTGGTATTCTCGCTCCAGTCTTTTCGCAGACCACCCAAGAGTTTGCCTTGGCAGCGTGACTTGTTTGAAGAGAGCCTAAAGGCAGCAGGTCTACCAGGATTGGATAATGGTGCAAAATTGTATGTCTCCAACTTGGACATTGGTGTGACTAATGAAGATATAAGGGTACAATACTACAATTTCAGCAACGTGTTTCTACATTGATTTCATTTACCTAGTAAACTTTTTATGAGTTTACTTGACTATTGATTTTAAAATCAGGAGCTTTTTTCTGAAATCGGGGAGCTGAAAAGATATGCAATTCATTATGACAAAAGCGGCCGTCCAAATGTAAGGATAACCACAAGTCTTGAATGTTTTTCTGAATGTATCTTGGAGATTGGAGTGCGGTTTTGATTTGTTGTTGTTATTTGGTTACAGGGTACCGCTGAAGTAATGTTTGCTCGAAGAAGTGATGCATTTCAAGCACTGAGACGTTATAATAATGTACAATTGGACGGGAAGCCTATGAAGATTGAGATTGTTGGGTCCAAGTCAGAGGTTCCTCTTGCACCTCGTGTGAATGTGGTTGGAGGAATAAATGGGCAGAGGACAGTTGTGATGATGTATGTAATATTGTAGTGTTACTTTTGCATTTATGTTTACTTATCTATAATTTTTGGTGTTTTGTGTTGCGTTTTGTTGATGTTTTTCTAAATTTTTGCAGGCCTGGAGCTGGTCGCGGAAGAGGACGTGCCGCATTTAATCGTATATCTGGGTATGTCCTGTTTTCAAAGTTAGGAAAGCTTATTGTTTCTTGATCTCGTTCTTATTTTCTATTCATAAAAACTAATTTGAAAATTGGTTTATGTTATGTAGTCAGAGAACTCGTGGTGGTATAAAGAACGGACGTGGTGGTATAAAGAACGGACGTGGTGGTGCAATGAATGGACGTGGTGGTGGTGGGCGGGGCCGTGGTGGCGGTGCTGGTCGTGGACGTGGTCGAGGGAGGAAGTCTGCAGCAGTTGACAAATCAGCTGATGAACTTGACAAGGAACTGGAGAACTATCATGCCATGCAGACTTGAATTCTTTCTTCAGCTCCAAAAGAAACTCAGAGATAGCATTAGTTGTACAAAAAGCTTATGCGGTATTCTGTTCCATTTGATTTAAGTATGGTTCCTGACTTTTGGTTAAGAGTCTTCAAGAGTGGAATTCTACTATCTTTTTATGGTATCGTTTTTGTGCTTGCAAATTGTCAGGTTTTCATGTTGATTGTTCATGTTTAGTTCCAATTAAGTTATAAAATCTTCGCTTTCTCGTAATTTTTGAAATTTCAATTTGAATTTATGGTCTAATATGCAAGTTAGGACATCCGTATTACATGCAATTCGGGTTATTCAACCCGAATGTCACGTTAGCTTCACATCACATTCCTCTTGTTTTCTCATTTCTAACTCAAAAGCTAGCATAGCTAACACAATCTTACCCAAGTTTTAGAGAGAGAAAGAGAGGAGTGAGACATAGTTAATACCGTCAGGTTCCCAACTCGAATTGCCAACCTGATCGGGCTCACAAGGGGGGGCGTATGGATGTTGCCATGGTTAACCTGATGGCTTCGGGTTCCTAGTTCAGATGTTGAAATCAAACAATGAATTTCTTGCACGAAATAGAAGTTGCACAGAGAAAAGAACATTCATATATATATTTATATATGTATAACATTTGTGTTGGTAAAAGAAAGTAGACAAACAAAAGAATCATTACAAAAAATTGTTAAAGAAGATTTACAAAAAATAACACTCCACAAGAACAGATTTCTAAAGCTCAAATTAGCTAACAGAAACGCCCCTGTCATTTGGTTCACTCGTGTTTATATCCTTTTTTGCTTTTAGCTTACCCGAATCACTCCTCTCAAACAGTCTCTCTACCAGATCATTCCAGTTTGTCCTACCCGGTCTCACGTTTGTATTTGAGGTTGTCCCGCTTTCTTGATCGTCTTCAAGGTTGGATGCCAACTTGTCGGCAGATGACTGGTCTTCGTTGTCAGATGCAGACGTGGATTCTCGGGGCTCGTTTCCCTCTTCTTCTTCCGTAGTGTTAGCATTGACAGCATGTGGTATGTTGAGACTCACGGCTCTTTCTAAAGCGTCCTTGTGTTCTTTCTCGATCGACTGCAATCTGTCAAATTTTTGTATTTTCGGTGCTGTTGTCATTGTCTCTGAGCTGTTTTCCTTCATTAACTGCCATTTTTTTTCATAAAAATGTTTGAAGCATAAGTCAAATGATAGAAATGGCACTTGAATGACAACAAAGGATGATCTTACAAACAGATGATGAATTTTACAAAATTTAACAAGAATGATGATTAGTCTACAAAAAAACAAGAGCTTAAAATGGTTTAACATAAAGTTGGTTATTGCATGAAAAATAAAATTAAGAAAAAGATTTGTGCTGCTAGTAGCACCTAATCTTAAGTACAGAAATAACCTAAAAACCCCTTCTTAAATTGTTTGTGAATGTAACAACAGATAAGTTAGATGCTGCTACACTGTTAGCGGGTCATTTCTACGAAAAAAAATTAAAAAAATAACTGTTTACCTTTAAAGCTTTTTCAGCTTCTCTGTGAATCCAGATAATTGCATGATCAGCTGTAGCATGTGATGATAAAACAATATGTTCAAATCTACCATCAACAGGAATTGCAGTTCTGACTTCTGGAGGGTATCTCCCACATCTGTTTACAGAATAAACAACTTAAAAAAGCCACTCAAAACATCAAACTTTTTCAAGATTGAAATTTTACCTGCAAAATTTCCTTTCAACAATGTGGTAAATCCGGCCCGGAGCGTATAATCTTCTTGGATCTCTTAGCTTTCTACCTTCTGGTACAAAAGTATCCCTCAAACATACCAGAAAGATTAAACAGGGCAAGCAGAAGATCGATTTGAATATGTCTTCTAACGGGGTTGGTGTTCTTGGTAAGAAATCATCCTGTGATTAATCCAATTGACCAATTCATTATACAAATGGTGTTAGGGGTGTTTGTTTTAGCTTATCGTACCGCTTATTTTTCGGGATAATTTTTATAAGCTTATTTTCGTTAAATTCCGCTTATTTGCTTGTTGTAAGTCATAGTAAACACACAAGTCTGGAAAATAAACACTTAAATAAATAAATGATAAATGACGTCTTTTTTTATAAAAATAAATCCCGAAAATAAGCACTTAGGGGGTGTTTGTTTTAGCTTATGAAGGGCTTTTTTTTCATAAACTCGTTTTTTCTGGCTTATTTTTCATGAGTCTGGCTTATTTTTTTTCTTTTAACTCATAATAAGCTAAAAAGTCTGAAAATAAGCAAAAAAAAACTAGCTTATAAAAAATAAGCTCGAAAAATAAGCCCTAAATAAGCTAAAACAAACACCCCCTTAATAAGCTTAATTTAATTAGTTGGAGAATTTTGTATGATTACCTGCAAGATGACTGAATAAATAACATCTGCATACTTCACCGCCAAATTGAGCGACATACACCTCGCCGGAGCAAGAGCAAAACACCTGACCAACTCCCTCGGAATCCCGCCGAGCATATCCCGATGATTCACCACAATCACCGTCATCAACGCCGCCACGCCGGACCCAAGAGAATGACCGACGAACACCATTTTGTAACACGACCCATTCTCCAACCATAACCGTTTCAGATTCTCCGACTCTTGATTCAGCAACCAAACCGCCGATTTCAGTAACCCGTGATGTACATATCCGCCATCAAACATCTGCATACCTAATCGATTGTTTAATAGCAGCTTGTAATCGCTTTCCTTCTTCAAATTCAAGCCTCTAATTGCTAACACGATCTCCCGGCGAGTATGATCGAGGTAAATCAGGTGCGGTGGAGCTCGGCCGAGGGTTTGCTGGTAGGTAACACGCTTCACAACGTAATCAGGGTTTAATCGGTATCCACCAAGTGGTGGGAATTTGGGGTTTCTGAGATCTTCTTCGTAGACGGCGAGGATGATGCGGCAGAGATGGGGGACGGATTCGAACTCGTCGGCGGTGGCAGGTGGCCAGGTAGCGCTGTCGTCGCCGCCGATGTAAGTACACCGTTTCCAAATCCATCGGAGACAGCCTAAAGCAAGGAAGCATTCGGCTCCACAAACTACAGACATGTAATTTGTGGCGATAATTCGGAAAACACAGTTGAAATTGCAGCTGAGGGTTTGAGTTAAACGACGAAGAAAGGAATTTATTACAGAGAATGCGTGCTGTTAGAGATGGAGGTCTCACGTGGTTTGATGGTTCTTTTGAATCTTTTGTCTGACCATTTATTGGTTGTATATTTGCTTATAATATTCAAACATTTAAAAACTTATAGCAAGAATATTTATTTAGTTTTTTTTAATTTAATTTAAAAATTATTAAAAATATATGAAATAACAAAATAAATATACGCAGTCTTAAAGAGTAAAGTATTTGGATGACCCGCGCAAGCAAAAATAGGTTTTGAAAAACTTACAATATTTAAGATGTAATAAAAAATAAATAAAATATATAAAATAATTTAATAAATGGAATTATATCCATAAAAAATTAACTAATGAAACAACATATTTGAATATTTGAAGATTTAAATTAAGACGACTTTTAAAAAAATTAGTATTTTTTTGTATAGTACATTCATAGTTACTATCATCATCACAAAGATGAAACCTTAAGGGGGTGTTTGGTTGGAAGGAATTGATGGGAATTGAAATCCAATTTCAACCAATTCATGTGTTTGGTTTAAAAGTTTGGAAGGAACTAGAATTGTGAGGTTAGAAAACTTTCCCTCATTGGAAGGAATTCATATTCCTTTCACTAACCTATGGAATTTGAATTCCAATTTTCTTCTCCATACTCATTGCTCAACATCAACCATGTCACCGTCGATTTAGGGCAACCGGCGATCAGAAGCGACAAGGGAACCGGCGTGCGACGAGCAATGACTAACGACCGGCGAGCGACGAGCGGCGACCAGGCGAGCGGCGAGTGGGGAACGGCGACTAGTGATTGACGAGTGGCGTTTATTAGGGCTTCGATTAAGACTTCGACTTGCGGCGGCGAATTCAACCTCCGTCTAGGGTTTCGATTAGGGCTACGACCTGCACGACGACGACCTTGCTTGGCGGCGACGACCTGGCTTCGATTAGGGCTACCACCTGCGGCGGTGGTAGAGGTAGCACGGGTGGTGGCAACTCCGATTTGGGTGGTTTGTGGTGGGGCGGTGGTAGAAGTAATTTCAATTCCTAGCACTACCAAACATATGAGCTAAGGATTTAGATTCTAATTCTAAATCCTTCAAATTTCAATTCCTTAATGGATTCCAATTCCATTGGAAAACATGTAATCATTTATGCGTTTAACCTCTTCATTTGTTGGAACCACTCTCTCTTAAAAAATAATTTCGATAAAAAGATGTTCATTGGTATCATGTAGTCATTTATATGCTCAATCTCTTCATTTGTAAGATGCTCATGTAATACATGGTTAGTCCTAATTATTTTTACCAAAGTATAATAGTTAAAAAATATAGTATATTAAAAATGAGAGTCAAACATCTAAATATAAATAATAAATATAAAATAATTAATGTGTCTTCTTTTTAAAACCTTGAGAATTATTTTAAAATATAATTTAATCATAATTTCTTATTGTTATTACATAAAACCAAATTTATAAATGTGAACAAATACATAAATCATCTTATTAGCTCATGATAATATTGTCTCAAATTTGATTGTCACGCTCATAACCTTCTTTTATGACATGCAAAGCTCTAACTGGATAATCACTTAGTAATAATGAGTTTATAAAAATCATCACAGTTTTATTTTTTATGAAATCCTTGGCATAAAAAAATAGACGAGAGCTTAGCGTTGTATAGTTATGTTAACGAAAGAGATAATTGGTTTAGACATTCATAAACATAAAGTACCTCATCAATAAGGATTATACCCCACTAATATTATCATATACCCTAAATCAAAAAAATCTCATAGCTGATTTAGTGATTCATAAACATAAAAATTAACTATAAATATGATCAGCGGTTTATAATTTTATAAAGAACATAAGCAAAAAATTATTCTTTCCTATTTGATTACACAAAATCAAAGATATTAACTCACTTTCTTCAATTGTTATAAATATACCTTTTTACTAATAAATATTTTAAATTTTTTTAATTTTGTGTTAGATTACGGAAAAATTTATACATCAAAACGAAGATAATAATGAGAAGATCATAAATATATAATTATATTTAGACCAATCGTTATACATTAAAAATTTTAAAAGAAAAATATAAACATATACAATTAAATACATTCATTATATATATATATATATATATATATATATAATTTATACAAACACCACATATATATTTTTATATAGCCTCTCATAATCAAATTGAAATTTGATATTTAAAAAATAGAAAATTACAATTGAACAGAAAAAAAGTCGCATTTAAAACTAATTTTGCTTTAAAGTCAAATTCAGGGAAATTAAGGATTTCTATTGCTTTAATTATAGATAATTTAGGAAAGTGGAATTTAAAATGTTTATGTTTTAATAAAGTCTTGTTTGTTTTCGAATACATAAATGTCTTATGTCTTATTCCATATCTTTCAGAGAAGATGTAGTTTAGAACGTTTTAAGTATGAGAAGGTCTGCGAAAAAAGATGTAGTTTTTAGCTTCTCAGGATAAGCAAAGATAAGACAAAATAAGGTCTTATGTTTGCGAAAAAACAAAAAAGCTTATTGAAAATGTCTGCGGGTCAGACGCTTCTTTGAAAAAACAAACAAGCTTATTAGAAACATGTGCACACTCGCAAATGTTTCTTTAAAATAAGACCTTATTTTAAAAAACAAACAAAAACTAAGATTTAACAATTTGTTTAAGTAAGACTTGCATAAACAAAACCATATCAATTATGTGAGTGAGGTGGGAGAGGTTTAGAAGAGATTTTTTTTAGGGTTGGTGGGAGGGTGTGAGAAAAATATATTTGATTAAATGGGAAGGGTTTTATCTTCTTTCAAAAATGGTGGGTTAAATATTAGGGATTTATACTCTTCCAATCTTAGTTTACCGGAAAAATGGTGGTGGAGGTTCAGAAATGAACCAAAAATCACTTTGGGTTCCGGTGGTTAATTAAAAGCATACATGGTTTTTATGGAGGTCTTATGTCTTATAATAGTGGAATGAAAAGGGGTATTTGGGGAGGGAAAATCAAAGCCGGTAAGAAATTAGAAAACTTGGGAGTTTCTATAAATTCCATTTTTCTCTTAAATTGGAAAACAATTGATCGGTGAGATTTTGGTTTGATAAATGGAATAGTAATATTCTTTTAAAAGATGAATTTCCAAGAGTCTTTTTTAGAATGAATAACAAAAATATATTGTTTAATGAAACGGGGAATTGGATTGTTGAGAATTGGAGTTGGAATTTGAATATAGAAGGAAAACTTAGGGGAATGGTGGCTATGGAATTGGATTGTTTAAAAGAATTTTTCGAACCTGTTTCCTTAAATAAAAAACATTCCCGATGTTTGAGTTTGGAAGCTAAATAAAGAAAATAGGTATTCATTAAAGGAGACGAGGGAAGCAATTACAAATGTAGGAAGACAGGAAGAGGATAGTAGTTTGGTGACTTTTTGGTCGTGTATCATCCTGAAAAAAGTTTGTATTTTCACAGCTTACGCGATTTGAAAACATCGTAATTTTCTTCTGTTTAAGGATCGAAAAGGGCTATTCACAACATTACTTTCGAGACCCAACTACATCTTTTTCATTGGTTGAGATCAAGATGTAAAGATGGTAAACAAATTTTGTGGTCACTTTGGTTAACTTTTCCAGCAGAAGTAGCAAAGAGGATTGGAGGGTATTCGTAGTTTGGGGGGTGTAATTTAGAGTTTGTATCTCAATTTATCTACCTCTTGTAGACTAACTTTTTTGTAAGTGAGGTTTTAAAAATGATATCAATAATATTTGGCTTTTCAAAAATAATGATCAACACTTACACCAACGAGTATATAGGATATTTATAAGTTAAGCTGGATAAATAAGATATTTTAATGTTTAATAAGGGTATATATGAAATTAACCCATAATAAAACATACGTATTAATATATAGTTTACGATGGAATTTATACTTCTTTATATTTATAAAGTAAAAGAAAAGAATATTCTTTTTGAAAGGTTATATATAATATATATCAGATTATATGCATCTATAAATTCATTAGATTTATTATTATGTATCGTATTTTGAGTATTTCGTGAGTTTTAAGAATATTTGGATAGAAGAATGTGATAAAAATTGTGGATATATAAAAATACATCTAATGCGCGTCGCATTTTATGTATTTTTATGTTTTATGAATTTCTCATCATCCTTTGATCCAAATGTTTTGAGAACTTACAAAAAAAAAACTCCAATTCATTGATTCACGATTATGCATTTTTGTTATTTGAGTACCTAATGTGGGACTAACAAATGTCATTATACACAACGACCTTTACTTTGTCTCAAATAATGCAATGAGCACACATATTTGTGTAACTGTAAGCAATGTGACATGCAGGTCATGTAATATTCTAAAATTTGAAACACCATTTATATTGCTTAATAAGGTGTATTATATGTGGGTAAAACAAATCATGTTATATTATAAGATAATTTGGATTATAGAAGTTTTGAATTAAGTGTTATGAGTGTAAGTTGGATAAAACAATAAGGGTTAAATTGGCAAGTTTGGAACTTGAGGGACTTAAATTGAAAATGGTGTATAAATATCTTGCATTGACTCATTTGAGTCAATTTACACAGCCAAGAGGCTGGAACCATCGAGAAGGGAGAGCAAGAGGAGAGCTCTCAAGCAAGGAAGGAACCAAGGGGAAAATTTGGTGGTTTATGGTATCTTTAGTTCATAATGGAAGCTTTGACACCTAATCAACCATTAAAGTTTGGGTTTTGAGCAAGGAGGAAGCTAACACCAGTTGGGGATTGATGATCAAGTAAGTCTAATCTTTAAGTTGTGTTTGATTGTAGTTATATATGTTGTATTTGGTGATTCTTACTTGGGAAATTGGTGTAAATGGTGAAACATGGGTCAATATGGGGAAGAATGGTGAGTTAAGGGTTTTGATGATTCAAGTGATAATAAAGGTTGTGGTTGTGATGTTTTGAAGTGTTTTTGAGTGTCTTACATGCTGCAATTGAGTTGTGTTGAAAGAAATTGGGTTTTGGCAACATTTGGTGTTTAAACAAGCTGCAGAACACTGTTCACGCCGGGCTCGCGGCGCGAGGCTCTGTCTTCCGCGAAGATCATTTTCCAGAGATTTTCTCGCGGCGCGAGGCACCCTGAAACCTCCAAAAATCATTGTTTTGACCCCATTTGACCATGTACTTGTTTGGGGATTGATTCTAAGGTTTTATAAGGGTTATATGGAGTCTTTTTGGACCCGAAAGGGTGTCTAAGGTTAGAATTGAGTTTAGAAATCTTGCGATTGGTTAACTTATGAATGTTGACCTTGTGTTTGGTGATCATAGGTTTATGATCTAGTGTGTGAGCTTTGGTTTGG